>SEYY01002922.1:195000-202500 GCA_009176605.1 Armadillidium nasatum | reverse complement strand
TATAGTAGCGATAATAGTGGCAGCAGTAGTGGTAGTGTTACTGCAACAACTGGAAACAGATTTAGTGATATGTATTTTTTATTATTACTTTTTTGTAGAACATAACGTTAAAAACTCATATGTTGCTAAAAATGAAAAGCCAATACTACACAGTACTTTTATCGGTACTTTTTATTTTGACTTAAAAAATTTTTTTTGTACTTTTTTTTTTTTTTTTTTTTTTGTAAAGCTTTTAGAACAAAATAATGGAAGTCTTCCAACCATCCATATAATGAGTTTATTCTCCTTTTTGTAACTCGATATTTATTTATCTCACAGTTGAGTATATATATATATATATATATATATATATATACTATATATATATATATATATATATATATATATATATATATATATATATATATATATATATATATATATATATATATATATATATATATATATATATATATATATATATATATATATATATATATATATATATATATATATATATATATATATATATATATATATATATATATATATATATATTAATGTCTTATGGTAATAAAACTATTTAAATAATTTTCGTAGTAAAGTCATCTGTGAGAAAAATCATTTTATTGTCCCAATAAAAGAAAAAAGGTTTACCATTTCTTACCTATCAACTTCTCAACCCATACCAGCGGTTTTTCTGCAGACCAATTAGGATTCATCCAAAAGTGATCAGAATGGCTATAACGTCACTGGTTGAATCGCTCATTCTCAGCACACTACTACAACCACTTCTAGGCCTTGCTATAACTCCCTATGACATCGGATTCCTGGAATGCTTTTGTAATACGGAAATGAATTTCCTGATCAAATAAAACCGGTTTTATTATTGCACTAAGAATCTAAGCTTTCAACAAAGTAAAATTGTCACACATATTAATCCATTCTACTTCAAATAATGAGAGATAAAACCTTATGCTATATTGCCCTTAATCGCTTTCGTAAACGAAAAGTTTAAGCAAGATTAACTTACTTATAATCATTATAATGGGGATACTGAATCAGTAAACCTATATACTTTTATCAATGGCTGTGAAGCAGTCTGGGCGGATTACTTTAAAATAAAGTTGAAATCAGAAAAAAAAAATTATCAGCTCCACAGCCCTTTTCTTATCTTTTTGATATTTTATTTTTAAGGAAATCGATGTATTTTTAAAAATAAATGTTAATATCAAAATATGCACCAAACTGGAAAATATTTTTATTATATCAAATATAATTGCAAAATACAAAATTAACAATACTCTATCAATAATACAATGGTTATATATACCTTATATAAATGAATATACTTTTTGGCACAAAAAAGAATCCTAATAATAATGCTTAATCATAATTTATAAATACAGTATTAAACAGGAACAGAATGATCCATGAGTTTTGTAACAAGATTTGAGGCAAGACTTTTGATGATATGCTTGTAAACGAAACTTGGCATGATTGTGATGGTAATCCTGTCCCCACATTCATTAACAATTTCAGTAATAGCAGAATCTTTGAGCCCAACAACATTTTGACCATTTACCTATAATAATAATAATAATAATAATACATATCATCAGTGGTAATACCCAATAAAATAAAATCTTTGATTTTTAAAATTAAAACCAAATACCGTGGGACACTAAGAAAAATTATGTATAATCCGTCTTTACTGTGTAAAAATAGGCAATTTAAATTTTAAAGAAATCTTTAATTCTTTAAAATAAAAAGTATTGTGGAGGACTATTAAAGTAAATCACTTTAATTGACCGGATTTACAGTCTAAAAAGAAGGCAAATAACATTTTAAAATTTATTTAAAATTTTTGATAAAATTTCTCTAGGGCAGGACAGGCTTTGCAAGCCGTTGCTTGAAATTGAAAATTACTCGTGACACTCTGGGATCAGCCTAGAAAATCGTCGATATAATATCGAGGTTAGCTGATCTCGCTGACAGGCTGTGGCCTTCCTGGGAGAAGTAAATAATAAAAAAAAAAAAAAACACACACACGTATACACAATATATATTACAAAAGAAATCTTTTTTTTTTTTTTTTTTTTTTAAAGCTCCTTCCCTCACCCATATAAGGCATGAAGTTTGTGATAGTAGCATTGTGATATTCAAAGCTAAATTTAATTACCTCCAACAATTGATGATTTATGAGTAAACCATTCCTGGCAGCTGAAGAGTCTTTGACAACTGCTGTAATTTCTCCATCTTTAAACTGAAATCCGACTCGATTTGCACTATCCTTATGAAGTTTTATTGTCCTTTCATATGGTCTGAAAAAAAGGGTTAAAGATTTCAATTTGTGGTTCCTAATATCACATTTGTTTTCCTTAAAAACAAATCTGTATTACGTTTCCGAAATAACTGACTATATATATAACATGACTGAATTTTTCCTATATTTGGTCTACAGAATTTAAAGTAAATATTTATAAATAACTTTAATAATAATTTTTAATGCATGTATCAAATTTGTAACTGCCATATATATAAAAAAAAAAAAAATATCCAAAAGTTTCAGTATGGGATCTAACTTATGAAAAGAGAAAAAAAAAAAACTTTCATAATCAAACAATATAATAATTAGGCAGAAAAAATATTTTTTTTTTTTTTTTTTGAGACTTACAAATTAATACGGAATTTAAAAACATTATAGAAACAAAAATGGGACTATAGTTCTATTTGTCAAATTACTGATAAAAAATCTTTTATAATAATGTGACTGGTTCAAATGTTCATGTTTTCACACAGAACCCTAAAATACACACACTATGGTGTAGAAAACTCGAAAACCTGAAAATGAATCTAGTAAATGTTGTCAATTGAAGAAAGAGTAGAATAGAAACACACACAGTAGCTACCAATGCAATATAGTGAAACAACTTTTATTTCTATCATACTGGTGACTAATTCACTTTATATGTTACTTTATGATTTTGCATTTTTAATGGGCTTTCATATTTAGGTTTCAGTACTACTTTTTAACCTAAAAAAAAAAAAAAACTATCGGAACTATTAAATTTGGAATGAAGTTATTCAAAAATTTTCATGATAAAAAAAAAAATTCAAATAATATATTTTCAACTTTTAACCTCTTTAATCCTAATTTGATTTTACATACCTGTCTCTAACAATCATTTCTATTCCATTTGATGGACATCTTTTGAGCAAACTGTGAACAGAGTCGAGAGACATTCCCGCAACATATTTTCCATTTATTTGAAGTATTTGATCACCAAATTTCAAACCTGTAAGTAACAAAAATAAATAAATAAAAAAATAAAAAGAACCAAGGCCAAAAAAAAAGATAAAAATAAAATAAAATGACGGACCAGTAATGGCAAAAAAAGATTATATGCAAAGGAATCAAGACAATTCTGGACAAACTTATTAATTAAACAGAATGAGCCTATAATCCCAAGAGAACTGAACTCATCAGAAAACTAAACTCCTAAGATATATTTCATTAAACTTGTATATATATATATATATATATATATATATATATATATATATATATATATATATATATATATATATATATATATATATATATATATATATATATATATATATATATATATATATATATATATATATATATATATATATATATATATATATAATTTATTTTAAGTATTCCAGGAAAGAAAAATAAAAACATTTAACAGAAATACTGAGATATCTGTATCCATGTCAAACAAATTGAAGTGAATGGATTTGTGATCATTGCAAACATAAAACAATCTATTTTTTGCAATTTTCATACTTTAGGTATTTATTTAAAACACATTAAACTATTTGCATTATGAAAATAAATTGCATACTGACATGATCATAAAGCCACATCAGAACCTCCCCTTAATTTTTACAACAAAGGTGATTTCTAAAAGAGTTTCAGAGCTAAAACTTCAACTAGTAAATCTTTGTCATACGTTAGTCATATGTTAAATAGTGAACTGAAGTTATCTGTCTACATTTTAAATGATTGCTCGCCTGTAACAACATTTGGCTAATGGCTAATTTATGGTTTTATTTAACATTTATTTTTAAAAAAATAAATGTTAAATAAAATATCTGAAAAGTGGCTCTCCAAACAAAATAAGAAAAAAGTAGATAATTTTCATTTGCAGCTTGTCGTCATATAATACAAAGATAAAATATAAACGTGATTGTTATGCTGAAAAAGGAATTATTTAAAATAAAATAATTTGATATATAGCTATTTCTTCCCAGATTGAAGACAATTTTTAATTTAGATTTTAAATTTAGTTCTATATAAAGGTGCCAGATAAATTAACGATCCAGTACACCATTTTGAAATAATAAAATTTCAAATAAGATTTCATTAAGCATATTTAAAACTGAAACACAAAAAAAAAAAAAATATATCTTATTTTACAAACCTCAGAAACAAAGACGACAACTGGCAAACTGTTTAAAATAAGATTTATACAGGGCTAGTTTATCAGCTTTTAAAGATAACACAATTATGATTTTTAAACCTTAAATTAACACTTACATAATCTCTGAAGGGCACGGGTAAATTAATGTAATGAAACATCACAACAGCTTTTTCCAAAATTAATAATAATAGTAACATTGGGTTTCCTTCACAGGTGTCAAATACATTAGGTCAAAGCATTATGCCAATACAAAACTTTTATATTATAATATATATATATATATATATATATATATATATATATATATATATATATATATATATATATATATATATATATATATATATATATATATATATATATATATATATATATATATATATATATATATATATATATATATATATATATATATATATATATATATATATATATATATAACTTACCTGCAATAGCAGCAGGTGATCCTTTTGTAACCAAGGATACAAAAACCCCTTTGTTAATGTCTTTCACTCTTACTCCGATTTTTCCTTCAGCATCTTTACACAATACAAGCTGTAAAATACATTCATAAGTTTCATAAAAACTTGAAAAATCTTAGGATATTGAGAATAAATTCTAATTACTTCTGTAATTTAGGAAACAATGTGTATTTAACAAGTAAAAATTATGAGAAAAGATTTCACTTTCACTGATTTTTTTGTGTACTCAAAATAGTGTATTGGAAGTGAAACGAGTTGTATGAAAGTAAATATACAATATAAAACAAAGAAAGATTGTTAGAAAATAAAAAAAAATAAAAAATAAACTAAATTAGAAGTTAACTGAATATCAGTTTTCTCAGATGATAAAAATTACACAAATTACTATTCACCTGAAAACTAAATTTAAAATTCTTGAAAACAATATAATAAATTTCTTTAAATCAAACATATTCAAAAGCACACTGATTTTTCTTTTCTTGGTTCACAAAAATATGAAACTGTCTCCCATTTTAAAAGTTTAAATCTGAAATAAAGCTGTTCTTCATACCCACAAATCTTCTTACATCATGAATGTACAAAAATTTTCAAGTGTATTTGAAAATATTTTTGCTACAAATTTAAAGGATGGAAAGTTCTTACTTTTCTAATTATTATTATTATTGCACATGGGCATTATCATGAAAAATTATTGGTTTGGACCAGTAACTATCTCCACACAGAGTATATTCATATTTCTTAATTATAAATTTAAGGATATGTTCTAAAGGGAGCAACAATCAAAAAGAATAAATTCACTTCACACCAAATAGTTTTTCTGTAAGGCATCTTAAGATATGAGGATGAAGATGATTATAAAATTATTGTCTACTGATACTTTTCTAATCTCTATTATGTTTACTTTTTAATAAATATTAATACTAACTAATATGTTTCAATTAATCTAAAGAACAAATTATAGTATTAGTATGAAGCTTTAACATTTTATTCATGGCTATAATGTGATCAAAAATAAAGGAAAAAAAATTTGAACTAGAAATTTTACACCTTACCTCTCTTACTCCATGTGAAAGAGGTGACAATTGACTAGCTGTTCCATCTGGGGTAACCAATGTACCATATTTTTCATGAACAGTTGAAACTGTACGCTTCAAATAAAAATTCCTTTTAATAAGAGGTTCTTAATGTCATGATATAATACAATATTAAATATCAGAACAAGAGGAAAATAATTATATTATACAAATGCTAATAAATTTAATGGAAATTAAGAAAATATCAAAAAAATTTATATCCCAATATGCAATATAAAGTATTAATATTCTCAAATTACATAATAGATTAGTAGTCTATCAAAACTATATAATTTATGAATTTTACTTACAGTTTCAGGATAAGCAACTCCTAAGTATTCAGGCATATTTGCAGCCAAGACATCTTGAGTAAATTCTAGGCCCATATATTCATTTAATGTTGGATAAAGGAGAGAGAGATCTTTTGGCAAATCATTTGTTCCCTAAAATGTAAGGATGGCATAATCAATAACGGTATTTTCCATTCAAATCTCTTTTTATATACCTCAAATTGTATGTTATATTTTTGAATAAATTTTTATGAAAATACAATTTTCTAGAAGTACAATATAAAGATAGTGGTTGAGATTATCTTATATTTTTGTAATGTACTGAATTAACCTAATTAACAGATAAAATAGAAAAATAGTTATTTTCCCTAATTAAATACAACAATTTTATATTTAGAATAAAACTGTATTTTATACTTAGAATAACAACTTTACTCTCTTGAGATAACTATCATGGCCTAATATTGCAATATTAATAATTATGCTGAAAACTATTCAAATCTTAAACTACTCTTGCAGCACACTAACTAATTCTTTCCCCAGATGCATGTGCTAACAGAATAAATGGGTTTACTTCATTATTTATTTTGGTACAATTTTTATTTTCACATGGTCATACAATAAATAAATAAAAAGGCAACAGGAAATCTTTTATAATATTTATTGTACACAAATATATTGAATTATGTTATATCCAAAATCATTCTAAATATTTTAATCATATTTCTCTTCAAATAAAAATAACTTTCTCTAATGAATAATATATTCAGAATTGCTGACCAACCACTGGAAGCTTTACTTTTTTTTAAATTGCAATATTTTATCTGACATAACATATAAATAATATATCAGTAGCCACTTCTACATATAGGAAAATGTCAAAACTTAATGAGACTACATATTAAATTTATTTCAACACAAGTCAAAGAAGTTACTACTAAGGCCTTTGTGCCTGGAAAGGAATGCTAAGTTCTCTAGCTGCAATAAAAAACTCATAGTTTGCATAAGAAATGTGAAACTCTAAAGGCCATATAAATGAGTTAAATTGATTCTATAATCATCTAGCCTAACAACAGCCTTAACTAAAAACCAATACATCATTAATCTATGGTATGAATTAGCCAAAAAATCCACTATAAAGAAAATTAATTAATTCCACATTATGAACCAAAACTTTACATCTTGGTAAGACCTTTATTTATTTATTTATTTACTTATA
>SEYY01002922.1:172500-190000 GCA_009176605.1 Armadillidium nasatum | reverse complement strand
AAAATCTTTAAGAAACTTGATATTCATGAGACATGTTGCTGTAAACAAAATATAAGCTGAATTGCTAATCAATAAAATTATTCATAGACGTGCATAGAATTTAAAGTCTATGAAATTGTAATACGACTTGACAAGTTGACAGACTTGTACTCAGTATCACTGTGTATAAATCTGTCAATTTGTCAAGTCATACTATAATTTTATTGTTTAATTACCTAGGACTATATATAATAGCTTCATATAATATTAGAATTTTACTGCTTAAGTAGCTAATATTCATTATCTAATTCATTTAGGTTTTTACCTGTTTTTCCCGGTTTTCCTCTATCTTTTTTCAATTTTTCCTGGGAAAAAGTTTGAGTTTTACCCAACCAACCCTGATAGATATGATTTATTTATGAAATTAGGCCACTAAGTACAGAAATGTATACTTCTCTGAGTGATGAAGCAGTTTTTATCTTTAATTTCTATTTCAGATTTAAAATATGAAGTACAATAATTTTTCAGAAATAATTAATTACATTTAAGCCAGAATATATATGTATACAATGTAAATGAGATCCAGTATACTTTAACAAAAGTAGTTAAAAAAAGTGCTTGAAATTGATTATCCTGTAATGACTGTTAAAGAAGAAACTCCAATGCCTGTTAAAATTATAGACTATAAAATTCTTTTTTATGCTCCAAATATAATCGGTATGTATCACATATATTTATTTATTTACTCACAATCTTTCTCACAACCTTTCCAACAATTATGGGTGGTGACTACAGCAGCCCACATCTATTCCCCAAACAGCCCACATCCATTCCCCAACATTCACACCCTCACCAATTTTTCCTACTCACTCCTATCCTCCATCAACCATACACCCTCCTATTTCATCCCTCTGTCCCTCAATAATTCCTTGACCCCACTTATATAACCTGTCCTCTGTCAGCCTTTCTCTCTCACCCTCCATTTCTGATACAAACCTCCATACTTCACTCCCATACATAACCTCTGGTACTCAGCATCCCTCAAGCATTTTCACCTTCACCTCTCTTGGCAACCTTCCTCTACTCCCAATATCCTTTTAACCTTTTAACACCATCTCCCCTTCTCATATTCTATGCCCTACTTCATCATATTTACTACTATCCCCCCTCTCAAAAAAAAAAAAAAAAAAAAAAAAAATTAAACCCCAGATATTTAAATAAATTAACCCACTTCAATTTCTCCCTCCCCACTTTAACTTGCATTTCATCTCTCCATTTACACCCCTCCCTCCCTATTTTTCATTCATGATACTTTATTCTTATCCACATTTACTCTTAATTCCAACTTATCACATCCTTTTAGAAACAAAAGTATAACATCATCTGCACACAATAACACATTTCGCATCCTACACACACAGTTGCTCCCTCATTCTCACCCCTCTAATCATTCTTTTTATCACTCTCACCACTTTGTTAATAAATAAATTAAACATCCCTGGAGACATTACGCATCTTTGCCTCAATCCATTATTCAAATCAAAAAACTCAGTCTCCATTCTGTTTACTCTCACACATGCTCTACAATTCCTATAAAATGCTCTAATACCCTCCAGTATCTTCTTAATTATATACTCTCTCAAAACCTCCTACAGTTTACTCCTGTCCACCCTATTGTAAGCTTTTCCAGATTCATAAAACATAAATACATCCTTCCTATTATCTCTTCTTTTCTCCTCAAATCTTCAAATCTAAAACCTAGTCCATACACCCCCTTCCTTTTCTAAATATATGTATATAAACTCCAACTACTGGATGATCTGGACCAAAATATTTTTCTCCTGCCAGAGAGTAGACATCCTGGAAAGTCTTCTAGTCTATCATACCATAACTCAAATTATCTGTTACTTTACAAGCTTACATAAAAAATATACCTTTAATAATAAGTTTCAATAGATATACCTACTCCAATAGTTTACAAATATAACCTCCAGGATCCTAAATTTAAGAGTTTCCTTACATGAATATACTAAATTACCTCATGATTAAAACGGTTATTACATAATAATCATATTACTTCAAGAAAGTTTACAAAAAATATTAAAATGCATAAATACAATATTACTAGTATTTTAAGTATTAAATATCTATAAGATATATTAAATGGATTCATCATCATAAATAAAGAAAAATCTCATTTAGACATCTATGTTTTTATATCAGGGGTAGTAAATAGCCATTCTGTAGTATATACTCCACATGTGTTGTATCAAATGCTTATGATAGCTTGATGAGTTATTGGAGGATATAGTGCCATCTGAAATTAAAAAAGTATCCCCCACTCACCCCAAGGCATTATCCATAAAGTATTTGGTTTGACTTATCCTTTCATCCATCTACATCCTGTTACCCTCTGAATTTCATGTCAGAGTATAGTATCATACCCTCAACCTTACTCAAGAATGCCTGACACTATCACCCCCCCCCCTCTCCTTCTTCACATGTCCCCAACAGACTTACGAGTACAAACATATACTCTAACATCACTTTAAAAAAAAAAAAAAATTAAAATGGCAAAACCTAGCTTGGATAGGCAGCATTCAAATGATACCCCTCATCCACTCCATACCCAATTATCACTTGGGACTTTATATTTGTGGATTACAATAAATTACTTTTGGGTAAAATCTTTCACAAAAATATGCAAGATTCAACATTGTTAAAAAAAAAAAAAAACAAGTAAAAGGAAGAATTTCATTCCTCCTTGAATAGGGCCATGTTCATAAATGGTGATAATGATAAAAATGAAGGAAAAAATATTTTTTAAATTCAAAATAATTGTTTTTTAACATTATGGTTTTGATTAAAACAGAGAAAAATAGAAATTCCACAATTTTTCTTATTCATATATTTTATACAATCATAGTAGATCTCTCAGTAACTTGGACCAAAGTGTTTTTGTAATAATATAGTAAAATTAATAGATAAAACAAATGTGGTTTACAAATTTTGACCGAAAAAAGCTTTTTTAATAAAGAATTTCTCATAATATGTTTTGTATGTATTTTTTTATGTAAAAATTTAATTGTATTTTCTTATGTAAAAATTTTCAGGTTATTTACGAATTGCCCTTCTTTGTACTGCTTTTTACAACTATTCTTCATCAGTTTTTTTTCTGTTGTTGTACTCATCTTCAGTTATATTAGATGCTGTAGATGGTTGTGTGGCCAGGAGATTTAATCAGACAAGTTCATTTGGAGCATGGGTATGTTTCAAAATTTATAAAGTGAAAATGAAAATTCAAGAAGAATATTGTCAAGTTTGTCTTTGTCTAATTTTTCGCAATTTTCATTATTGTTCAAAAGAATAATTGAACAGTTTAATAGGTAAGTCTTATGACCCACAACCCAGAAAAATTGAAAAATTTGTCTTTTATATAGAATATAAAAGTCTCATTTTTAGATATTCTCTTGTGTACAGCGCAATTGTTTTTCACCTATTACACTGTTCAATTAAGATAGTTATTAACATTTTAATTTATTTTATTTTCAAAAATTTTTGTAATATAAAAGAATTTGCATGAAAATTTTGGTATAAACTATATTTTAATTTTCTTTCGAAACAGGTTATTAGGTTATAGATATTTATCTTTGGACCACAGGTTCCTGATATATTTTATCTTGCGACCACAGCTTCTTAATCAGTGTTTACCATATTAAGGTCATAACACTGGAGATTTCATAATTATCACCTAGTAAGCTTCTGATTCAATTATTAAGTACATAACACTGACGGTTTCATAATTACTACCTATTAAGTCTCTGATCCAATTATTAAGTAATGCATATATTGATCGGTATCAGTAAGTTGATTAGCCGTTAGTAATCATCTGATTAGTTTGTATTGGCTAACTATGATAATTATTATAAAAAGTTTGTGTTCATTGCATTATTTTGGTGATCCATCCTCAGTGAATCATTAGCAAATGGGGATTAATAAAGTGATCCGTTCTCTTCCTTAGTCTAACTTTAACTTCAGTTAGATTTTTGTTTCAAAATCTAATGTTTATTGTAGTAAACCTTGCACATTGTGAAATTTTTAAGAGCTTATTCAAGAAGCCATCGTAAGCTTTTCATTATCTTCGTTGGAGGGTTTTTTTAATTTTTTTTTTTTTTTAACTAATATTGTATAAACCTTAAGGGTTTTGGCAGCGCCTTGAAATATATTTCAACATTTTAACTTATTATATATTTGCACCAAGACATTTCTTTAATAGTTTTGATTAATGTTTCTTGATAGTATTGTCAGAGCCGATTAATCGGCATCGACATCAGGGGATTACAATCAATTAAGATAAAGTAAATATCAGTTCTGTTGGGAAAAAAGAAAATAGTCTTACACAAAACTTTAGTCGCATGATAAAAGATTTGGTATCTGTCTGAAGACTAACGAAACAAAAGACGAGAAGTAGGACCGATCTATTGCATGCAATGTACTAGGAAAACTTTGCATATATATATATATATATATATATATATATATATATATATATATATATATATATATATATATATATATATATATATATATATATATATATATATATATATATATATATATATATATATATATATATATATATATATATATATATATATATATATATTCATTCCAGTTAGATGTAATCATTGATAACATTGGAAGAGGTTTGCTGTGGGTTCATTTACATCCGGTAAGATGATTTAAATTATATTAATTTTCATTTTTAATATTTAACTTCTTTCTTTGTAGTTCCTAATAATAATTATGTATTTAGGATACATACATATATTTTTTATGATCTTTTGTTCAGAGAAAGTTTACTTTGTTCTAGCTATTTTACATAATATCTGTTGTTGAATGGTCAGCCTTTGTGTGCAATTACCAGTTGGGACCGCAATGGCAAGAATATTTAGTTTCCCAGAAGCATTCAACTCGAAGAATAATTGAAACACCAAGATTTATATCTAAGATAATATCTAACAGTAAGTGCTAAATGCTAATAGATTGGTTTAAGACCTAAACTCACGAGTAAAGTTATATACTTTATTATATTTTATTAAATATATAGCCTTAATATATTTTATACCTTGACCGTTTTTAAGAGAGCTGCTGTTTAAATATAATATTGGTTCGTCTCTTTAAAATTGTCTGGTCTGGATAGTTCTATTTAAGCAAGATTATTTTTCATGACTAATGACCATTACCATACTTGGAAAGGTTATCTCTATTAATGGTTACTGCTATTTCATCATGAGTTTATATATTTCGATTTCTTTTTCTTCCTTATTAGGAACATCTATGGCATGAGTTAGTGTGGTTATTGAGAAAAAAGGTATTCTCCATTAGTATTGAGAGCTTCATATTGTCTTTTCTTTTTGTCAAGAAATTGTTTTTTATTCATTTTTCTTCCATGATACATTCCCTAATCAATAATTTTCTCTTCTATCAACCTAAATTTCATTTCTACTATTTTCTGCTGCATGTGCAAATAGGTTATGGATCTACTAACAGTAAACTCTATTATATTTTTAACAAATGCTGCCATTAACAGTGGGTGAAAGACTTACATGAGGAGAGAGATACATTAATTAATGTTTTATTTAAATATTGACAAATGAGTGAAAATTAAATATGTAAATTTTTACATACGTAGTGATTGAAAGTAGATTTTGATTTAATTTTTATTTTTTTATTTTTAGCAGTTGTAATGTACTACCCATTCAGTCCTAAGCGCATATATATATATATATATATATATATATATATATATATATATATATATATATATATATATATATATATATATATATATATATATATATATATATATATATATATATATATATATATATATACTACAAAGGAAATACACCAAAATATATGAAAATGAGATAATGATTTAATTGCAGTTCATTGCTTTAATAGATTAAAATGAAGCAAGTTGGTAAATAAGAAGTTTTTGAAGTTATGAAAGATTTAAAAATATTTCAAAGTAAAATCAAGAGTTCAAAGTCAATTTTCATTCTGAAAAAAACTTGGTTTTTAAATATTGTACTAAAAACCCATTTATTACATATTGTGAAATTTGCTACAAAAATATAGAGGCACAAAATCACAACAATAAAAAATAACTGCTTTTATTTTTACAAAAAGTAAAAAAATTAACAAACTACAGAGTTTTATGATGGAATTGGGATTGTGGTGTGTAACATTAATATAATTGTTTTAGATTTTCGTAACTTTTGGGGTGCTTGGGCCATTGCTGGCTTACATGTATTGCCAGTTTGGATGTATGGGATGCAGGAAAACACTTTCAATACTCACCTAGCCTTTCTTCCTAACTATACTGATATAACAGGATATATATATATATATATATATATATATATATATATATATATATATATATATATATATATATATATATATATATATATATATATATATATATATATATATATATATATATATATATATATATATATATATATATATATATATATATATATATATATATATATATATATATATATATATATATATATATATATAATATATATATATATAATATTATAATTATTATATATTATTAATTTTTTAAATATTATATTTATTATTATTATTATTATTATTAATTATTATTATTATTATTATTATTATTATTATTATTATTTTTGCTTTACAGTTGCATTTTATTTTTATTTTTAGGTTTAGTCCTTTTGTTTATCGGAAGACTGATTTGTATGATGGCAGAAATTGGAACTATGTGCTTGCACGTCTTGCTATTACTTACTAGAAATCCTGTTTAAGTGGTCACAAAAACAAGATTCAATTAATGAAGTAAATTTCAATAACGTAAAAAATAGTTTGGATTCGGTCATGAATATATTTCTTTTAATCTTTATTTCTCGGTATTTTTAGTGTTCATCATATTTTAATTTTTAAATTTTTTATTTTAATTTAATTTTATTTTAATTTATTTTTTTTTCAACTTTATATTCAAATTGAAATGAGTTACCAACATAAAATTTCAAAATCTGACCAGATCTTAAATTTAATGGTGTGATCTAGGATTTAGTCCCTTGAATAAGTAATGGAGTAAGGAATCGTATTTATTAGTTCTAAATTCCTTCCTCACCTTCTGTAGTACATACTCGTGTTTCAAACTGCAAATCTACTTCTTTGTTAATTAAGTAAATAGGAATTACCAAATCTTTGGGGATATTTTATAGTATACTCTTTACTGTTCATAGTCTTATGTGATACAACTTTAAATTAAGTACATTTAGTCTGTAAACATATTAAAAAATGTATTAAATTAGATAAACGCTTTTGCGTGAAAAGATTGAAATGACTTACTCATGATCAATCTTCTTCAATAAAACACTGTTCGAGAACCGAAAACTGTACTGAAATAGTCATTCTTTAATATCTGATCTGTTTAGGGCATTAACAAATTGAGAAGGATTTTTTTTTATGGTTAAATTTTCAGTTTTTTTTATTTTTTATTATTTGTTTTGACATTAAATGCATCATTTTTCCCTGCTTTGAACAGCAGGATATTTTCTTCTTCTACTTATTAATTTAATTGAACAGCATATTTCGAACCAATGCATTCTGTTGCCTTTTTATAACTTTAAAATCGATGATTGTCCAAATGGTCACCTAAAATACACTTGCAAGAATTATCTTTTTTCCACACAAGAGAGCATGGATGATCCCAAAAATTTAGTTGCCAGAACGTTGTCATCTTTATTATATTCGTGGCACACTTCTTATTCTCATGTTTTGATTCTCTCACTTGACTTTTGAATTAATATTTTTTTTTTTAAAAAAAATAGTTTATAATCGGCAGCACTTAAATATACTCACGTTTTCTCTTCCTATTTTAAATGGTTTTCTTTTTAATTCTACAAAGTCAGCTAAATATTTCAGATATTTTTTTTACTTAAATATTATTTTAAACATCAAAGTTTATTTTTTTTTTATTACAGCTATTAAAAATTTCTGAAAATAATTTACAAGAATGTCTTGAAAATTATTTTCTTTGAAAATTTGATATTTTATTTTTGTGTGATTTTACTTAACTTAAGTTTACTTTTACGATTTTAACTGTGGAATATTGTTAACATTGTTTCTAGTATTATTTTTGATAACGTACATTCCAGAAAGACACTTGCCGTAGGTACAAAAAGGATAGTTAAGTTGCCAGTTACTTTAATCTAAGATTAAAACTGCTTTAAAAGGTAATGATTAGCTTAGATCTTAGTATGATATTTAAATTTTTTAAATTTTTTTTTTTTTTATATTATTATATATTATATATATATATATATATATAATATATATATATATATATATATATATATATATATATATATATATATATATATATATATATATATATATATATATATATATATATACATACTTATTTAGTATTAATCATTGGATTTATGTTGTAAGTTAAAAAGGATTCTAGTGATATATATTTTATATACTTTTTTTTAAATAATTTTAATGGTTTTGCATTTATTTACTAAAATAAAGATTTAACTTATATCACAACCTGGTTACCAATCACAAATGTTAGTTTCTTTTGCCATTCCGTAAGATTTTTAAAAAAAAATATCTTTCACGATTTCTTTATTGTATTTGCTTTATAACCGTGAAATTAAGCATATATTATTAGTTATTAAGAAAATTTACCACCTTAAGCATTCCATACAATGAATATAGATTCTCACATTATGTTATGTAGATGTAAAGGATTTATGAAGTTATATGAATTAAAATTTAATTTCCTAACATTTGTCTTTCTTTCATCCATTTTTCGTTTCTTTGAAAGAATATCGGAACCTGATTGATAAAAGCCAATTTGTTATGTGCATTTGCAGTTTACCTTTATTACAATCGCCATTTTTTGTTATTGTACGAGATTTAAAAATCATCACCGTATTCATATCCCATTAAGTTAAGCTACTAAAATTCCACTATATGGGTGACTATTTTATTTGGCTTATTAGTTGGCTGAGTTGTAATAAATTAGCTTAACCATAGTTATTTTATTGTGTTATTGTTTCATTAATTAGGAGTTATCGTAGATCCGATAAAATCATTTTATTCTAAAAGTTCTGCATCAAACAAACTTTCTTTAAAACTTTCTTTGTTAGAAAAGTATTAATTTAAGAATAATTAGATTATCATTTAGATTTTATAAAACATTACAAATATTAAATAAATAAAAAACGAAAATTGGATTGTATTTATATTTCGACAGTTTACTTCATTGCAATTTTATAATTTCGAAGTTATTATATCACCTAGGGTATGTCATGACATCCAGACTTGACATAAGGCTAAAGTTTATAAAAATAATTTAAATATTTTGAAATCCATAACATAATAATAAAAACATGATTTTATTCATTTACTTTTAACTTTAGACACGGAATATAAATTGGAACTATTTTAAAGCTACTTGTTTTACAGATCTAAAAAAATAAAAAAAATTTAATTGGGTGTGGTCTAAAAAAATGGTCAGAATTTTCTTGATAGTATATATATAAATCACTGTATTTCTAAGACATTAAGATAATTTCGGAATAAGACAGCTAGAGGGAGAAAATTTTGAATGCAATAGCCAATAGTAATTGAAATATTTCATAGTAATTTACCAAAAAGAAAACATAAATATTCTTAAGAAATTCTGCTTTTACGAGTTTTCGATTTTTAGTCAAATTTCAGCTGATTTCGAAAGCTGTCAACGTTAGATGACTAAGAACCACCCAAATCCAGAATATTCTGGTACATTTAAATAGTGATTCTGATTCGTGTAACTGCAAAAAAAAAGCAGTCATTCTTATTAAGAGGATAAATGACTAACTGTGGAATGATTCACACATAAATCATATTTAAGTCTACCAGAAGCTCCCAAAAATGAATGAAGTGGGCAGGATATAAAATTAAGTAGCTCGAAGAAAGAAAAATCTGTTAAAATAAAGGTACTGCAGAAATAATGTCTACGATTCCAAAAACACAGCCAAATACTCAATAACTAACATTTCAATCACTATTCAAGACAGGTCCACATTAAAACAGGAATCAAAGAGAAAAAGAAAAAAATGTAGTTTTAACCATATAATAAGCAAGTCATTCATATACATATCCACATATTTTTCAAAGCTGCAAATAAACTATACTGTCTATCACATCATGAGGCATATTACTTCCAAATTAACAATTCAGCTACTGAAAAAGTATTCCAAATTCAGATATATGATGTCCCTGTTATTTTCTTATTAACATAGTCCTAGTTTTATATATTAAAAAAAAATAGATGGAATGTGTCCTTATTTTTTTTTCAAAAATAATAAAAAGTGAAAATATATTTAAGTGTGATTTAAGAATACTTATAATAATCCTCGAGATTACACAAAATTAACTTAAACAAGTAAAAATATTTCGGCGAAAATTAAATAATTACTTTACCATTTAATTAAAATTATTTTCATAACGCTTAACGTAAAATCCTTCTTGTAATGAGGACATTTGACGACCTGGGTTTTCGTTCTTCATTTTGCATTGCCCATGGCACTGCTTAAATATTAAAATTGACCACGTTGACTATGCTACTTAGAAAAAGTGACGTGGATTTGACAGGTTACTGTAATGTTGTTTGGTAATCAAAAATATTTAAAAATCTAAAAGAATAATTTATGTTTTACTAATTCTATGTGTTTCTCAATTATACAAAATAACTTACCTATTAAGAGTAAGTAGTTTTAATAAATTGTTATAATTTAAAAGAGAAAAATAGGGAAAACCAAGAGGAACCCTGCTGACTTAACCAACCTTTTTTTATTTTTGCATTATTTATTTTTATATAATTCGCCCAGTTTTCTGGTATATTCAACCATTTAACAGAATTACAAAATTAAGTATCACCTTATTGCCATAAAAATAAAAGCTATGGAACAATATCAAATGCGCATTTTAAATCTTTTATTAAAAGTCTCACTATAGAAGATTCACACAATTAAAGGAAAAAGTTTACTTTGAGTGCGCCAGCTAGCATTTGTCTCCCAAAAATAAGAGTGGATTTTTTTCTGATATATTAAAAGCTGAAGAAATAGAATAGTATAGGAAAAATATTAACTCAATATTAGAACACCCAAAAATATCTTTCACAAAATAATCGTAATATCATTTGCATAAGCCACCATCTTTAAATGGTAAATAGCAATGTTGCCATAATAGGTTTTAAAGATGCTTTGTTTAATAGTTATTTGTCCCTATCAATTTTTTAAATATTGGAAATATATGTAGTATATCTTAAGATTAGGGGATTCACTCAGAATGAATAATATTTCAGAAAAATATTTGTATGAAAATGGAATTTGATAAAATCTCTACCAATCACAGGATTATAATGATCAGATTAGATCATTTTTGAGTTATAAATCTTGTAAGGTAAAATTTATTTTTTAAATAACAATATATAGTTTAGGTTATGAAATATGTGTTCTTTATTTTTCTTAATTTTATGGGTAAGGTCAGGTCATATTTAAGTATTACAAGTAAGAAATATTTTTCTATATAATTACCAAACTATACACCTAATCCAGAGGATGGGGAATAACTTGTAACCTATAAGTAATATTGACTCTTATTGTCCATTAAGGGCAAGTACAAATACCAGAATCCTTTTCATTAGAGAAAGAATATAAGTATAATAATGAACAATTTTATTTTTCTTATTTAATATTGATATCTTATTGTTTGTAGCATCGTGTGTATAGTTTATTAATCACCATAAACAAAAATTTATATACAGTGGAACTCCAATATTCATCATTAATCCGTTCCCGAGGGGATGATGAATATCGAAAAAGACTAATATCGAACAATTTTTTCCCATAGGAATTAACTAAAAATGGATTAATTCTTTCCCAGCCTCGAATTTTGCCTATCTATTCTTTAACAAAAAAAAAAATTCACTCCAGAATCGATCTCTGAAATCATTTCAAACACTGTACAATTTAACTACAGTACATATTAACCAGCGTACTGCCATAAATAATACTTAATACTCACTGTGTAGGCCTACATAAATGCTAAACACAAATAAAATTTAAATAAGAAATTTACCTTTTGGATGAGAAAAATAATGATTGTTATTAAGAGTTTTTATTTTTAAGGTTATAGGCTATTATTGGTTGGAAGGTGAGTTGCCTTCCATTACAAATATTGACTTTTCGACGAATAGCGGAAAAAATGATTAAAAAACGGCGAATATCGAAAAAGACTAATACTGGCGGGGACGAATATTGGAGTTCCACTGTACTTAGGGTTTACAATGTATATATATATCCATAGTAGGTCCGAGTATACCACAGGCTGTAGATTACAGTGTTTGGTATATATATATATATATATACGGTATATATATATATATATATATATATATATATATATATATATATATATATATATATATATATATATATATATATATATATATATATATATATATATATATATATATATATATATATATATAGCATTCATAAGTAATAATGTCTAATCAACAAGATCTTGATGAATTATTTGAAATTAAGAACTCCTTTTATATTGGAAATTATCAGCATTGTATTAATGAAGCACAGAAATTAAAGGTAATATTTTATACCTATGTTTTAATTATTTAAGAAAATGATAAAAAAATTTTACTGTAAATAATATCTTAATATTATTCATTTTGTTAAGCAGGTCTTTAGTGATATTTCTAGGTTGAGGACATGGTATTGGTATTATTTTATAATTTATTTGCAAAAATACTCAATTTTTACGAGAATAAAACATTAAAAGTTTGAATCATTTAATAATGAAATTATTTGAATGGAATATTTTTTCAAGTATAGGTAGAACATTTTTTCATTGTTACATATAACATCAATATTGAAAATATAATGTTTTAAAAGATATTCCTAGCAATAAATTGCTAATTGATTGAAATAGTAAGAGATTGTCCAGGATAAAGAAATTTTCTACAACTTTATTAAGTTAACACCCAATCATACATAATTTTCTTGAAATAATTATTTCAGTTTAACTTATATTTGACAGGATATATATATATATATATATATATATATATATATATATATATATATATATATATATATATATATATATATATATATATATATATATATATATATATATATATATATATATATATATATATATTTAACATTTAAAATGTAAAATAACATTACTATTTTCAGCCAAGTTCAAATGAGTTACAACTTGAGAGGGATGTCTTTTTGTATCGAGCTCTTATTGGACAGAGAAAATATGGAGTTGTTATAAATGAAGTTAAATCCTCTTCTCCACCTCCACTTCAGGCATTAAAACTTTTAAGTAAATACTTTCAAGCAAAGCCTAGTCAAAGGTGTATATATATATATATATATATATATATATATATATATATATATATATATATATATATATATATATATATATATATATATATATATATATATATATATATATATATATATATTAGGGAGAACGTTTAAAAAGATTGTACGCAATGCTTTCATTATTAATGTTGAACTTAAAGGAATTCAGTGGATAATGAGCCATATTAATTCGAATTAAATACTAGTTGTATTATAAAATTAAGAAATATTTTGGAGTATATAATATGGCATTTTTTATTATGGATATGGGAAAAAGTTAAAGGAAATCTTGGCGTTTAAAGAGGTTTGAGTTATAAAAGCTAAAATAGAGGGGCAAAGGGGATGTGAATAGAGAAATCATTCGGATCTCATTTTTGGTATTTGCTTCAAAAATAATATACAAGGGAAATTACCATTACGAAAATATATAAATACAATGTTATAGTATATATAGTTTTTTGAAAAGATCCGAGATAATAGATAAATTATCACTATTTTAATCCAGTATCTTTAACTTGTTCAAATAATGTTAATTTTAAATTTTTATATATTTTTTATAATTTTATTCAAAATTATTTTGTAATAGTTTTAATTATTTTTAATCGTTAGGGTATCCATTGTAAATGATCTGGAACAAGAACTCAGTGGAAATGTGAACTTAGATAATGTTACTCTTCTTATTGTTGCTGCCACAATTTACACCCAAGAAGATAATTATGAAGGGGCTTTAAGGGTTCTAAATCAGGCAGATTCTCTTGAATGGTAAGTAATTATTATTATTATTATTATTATTATTATTATTATTATTATTAAGGGAAATTATTACATAAGTTTAGCATAATTTTGTTCCAGAATTTTATGAATCAGCAAGTATTGTTTAAGTTATTGGAATAATAGTATGTAGATGGAAATAAAAAATATATATCATGTTTTGATAAAAAGTGTCAAATTTTTAATTAATTTCAGTTTATTTCACATATTTCAAGTCATTGACCTCATTCTCTCTCCAATCTCCAATCATAGTGAATAAAATTCATTTGTTTGACTTGTATAACCAAGCTAAAAATAGTTTTAAAAAGGAGAGTTTTTTTGTATATTATATATATATATATATATATATATATATATATATATATATATATATATATATATATATATATATATATATATATATATATATATATATATATATATATATATATATATATATATATATATATATATATATATATATATATATATATATATATATATATATATATATATATATATATATATATATATATATATATATATATATATATATATATATATATATATATATATATATATATATATATATATATATATATATATATATATATATATATATATATATATATAAATATATATTAGTCGTGCCTTAATGGTTCAGTGCTATCTGAAGATGGAAAGACTAGATGCGGCTAAAAAAGAACTTAAAAATCTTCAAGAAAAAGATGATGACGCAACCTTGACTCAATTGGCTCAAGCTTGGACACATGTTGCAGCGGTACGAAGTAAAGATTAAAGACAAACTAATTTTAACTTTTTCAGTGGTAGTTATACTTGAATATAAAGTAGCACAATAAGATTTATAAATTGTGTATTTCTTTTTTAAAGCTGTTTTGAGTTTTAATATTTTTAAAACTAATTTTTTTTTTTTTTTTTTTTTTTTTTTTTTTACTTTACTTTACTTTACTTTATTACAGGGAGGAGAGAAACTACAAGATGCTTATTACATTTATCAAGAATTAATTGATAAGAATAGTTCTACTCCTATGCTTTTAAATGGGCAAGCAGCTTGTTTCCTTGGCCAGGTTTGTATAACAATACTTATACCTACATTAATATATATATATATATATATATATATATATATATATATATATATATATATATATATATATATATATATATATATATATATATATATATATATATATATATATATATATATATATATATATATATATATATATATATATATATATATATATATATATATATATATATATATATATATATATATATATATATATATATATATATCAGGAAAAATATGAAGAAGCTGAATCTGCTCTTCAAGAAGCACTTGATAAAGATCCGAACAATCCAGACACATTGATTAATTTAATGGTTTTGGCTTTTCATACTTCTAAACCAGCTGACGTAAGTTCATTATTATTATTATTATTATTTTATCAACATTATTATTATTATTATTATTATTATTATTATTATTATTATTTTTATCAACATCATCATCACCATCCTCATCATCATCACCACCCTCATCATCACCACCACCCTCATCATCACCACCACCCTCATCATCACCCCATGCCCTCATCATCACCACCATCCTCCTCCTCCTCCTCCTCCTCCTCCTCCTCCTCCTCCTCTCCCTCCTCCTCCCCTTCTTCCTCTTCCTCTTCCTCTTCCTCTCTCCTCCTCCTCCTCCTCTCCTCCTCCTCCTCCTCCTCCTCCTCCTCCTCGTCCTACTCATCATCATCATCATCATCATCATCATCATTATTATTATTTACTGACTTTTCAAAATTTAAACTAGACCAATATGTACACAGTTGTTTTCAGTGACAATATCTCTTTCTTAATGTACTCCATTTCAAATAATAATTTTTTTTCATTTTTTCATTCACATGATTTTAGCAAATAAACTTTATTGTTGTTGTCATCTCTTTAATTCCGAGAAATTTTTCTTGTTTAGCATTATTCATTTTATTTTTTATAGCTTTGTTTAATTAGAATAATTTATAAACTATGGATTGCACTGTAGTATTAATAATAATAATAATAAATTATTATTATTATTAGGTCTAATTACTAATTTTGTTATTGGTTGTATTTAATATTGATTTTTGTTTTTATAGGTCGGGAATAGGTATTTGGCTCAGTTGAAGGATGATCATGACAACCTCAAGTTCGTTCAAGATATTTTAGCAAAGGAAGAAGAGTTTGATAGACTTGTTAAATCTTTTGCTTGATGTAATTTCAGTTTCTGTTAAGAATCCCTTTGTTACTTTTATTATATTTTAATACAATCATTTAAAATATAATTTATATATCTGGAGTTTATGTTTAAAGTATTTTTTAACTATTTATTTCTACGTCCTCCAAATGAAATTTATAAAAAATAAAAAGTTTTCTTTATTTATTGTAATTTAAATTTTATTCATTTTTATAGTTGATGCTTTTATTTTCTTCTAGCAAAGAAAGTTTGTACAGTCCGTAAAATTATATAGATTAGAAAAAAACAAATGTAGACAGAAAATTTTAGGAGAATAGCTCTTGCTAATGTTAACTTTTTGAATGAAAAGTTTTTTTTTTTTTTTCCTCTAGGAAAATTATTGTTTAAAAAAAAAAATGTTCAAATTTCTCAGTAAATTTTTTTTGTAAGAGAGAGAGAGAGAGAAGAGAGGAAATCTTTTTTATAAATTTTCGAAAATGTTTTATCTGCTATTATTTATAATGGAAATCAAAAGTCATAGAGATATATGTCACGAGAAAAAGAATTAACTAAAGTAAAATTAAAGATTTTTGTGAAAGTTAGAGCATTCATCTAAATAATTTCATACTCATAGACACATAATACATTTGGCATGAAAGTATGAAAGAAACATGTTAAATAAATCTTTGTGTTATGTATTTAAATGAGGAGCAGAGTAAGTGAAATATAAAGGTATTGGAAAGAATTTTGTGTGTGTAAAACTTGGATTCTTTGTAATAATAAAACGTTAATGAGTTCGCCTACTAAAACTGGATTGAGTGGATTATTAATTAAAAACTTAAGGTAAATATAAACTCTGAAAAGAGTGAAGGACGAAACACGATCTCAGTTATCCAGGAAGTTGGAGTGGGAAAGATGGCAACTTTTCCCTTACTTTGGATAATTTGTGACCTTGTTCAGAAAACGAACCTCGACCAATTTAATGTTCCTATACAGCCCTCAAATTAGAGTAGAAATGACA
>SEYY01002922.1:160000-167500 GCA_009176605.1 Armadillidium nasatum | reverse complement strand
TAAAAACACTTACTTTATCTTTAAACGAAAATGAAGGCAAATAAAACCCAAATGAAGAACGAAAATGATTTGGAACATAATGAGTGAATTGAGTATCATTCTTCGTGGTAAATTTACATTTTTTTTTTAGAGATAAAAGTTTTGTCAACAGTCCGTGTTATCTGTAATGATATGAGACTGCTATCCTTAAACCATAAAGTAAAGAAAAGCACAGAGAAATATGGAGATGTCGGTTTGGAATTACACGTAGTGGAAGAAAAAGGAACGATCGGATAATTTCGTGAACATAATACTCTGTCAAACTACAAAATGGAGATGGGTGGTGTCATATAAATTGTAAAGAATAATTACAATAATTGTTTTAAAATACTAATCTCAGGACCCAAACATTACTAAAATATGGTAAACATTTACAACAGTAAACCCTTTCCAACATTCAAAAATCACGTTCTCTACTTACCATAAGAAAAATATCCCCCTATCTGGAGTCGAAACCACACCCATAGCTGTCTAGAATATAATGATTGGTTGAGCATCTACCTGAATGAGTATCAACCTCACTGCTATAGGTCCTGCTGTGGTAGGTAAAAAACAATCCATTTGAAAGACAAAGAAGTTCAGTGGTATATATATATATATATATATATATATATATATATATATATATATATATATATATATATATATATATATATATATATATATATATATATATATATATATATATATATATATGTTTGTCAGTGTGCCTGTCTGCCTGTCCATTCATGACAAATTTAAAAGCTCTTTTGATGAACTTTGCTAGCAATATCTTTTATAAAGGAAAAAACTATTTTAACAATCAACGACGTTTGTTACTGAAAAACGTTAAAAAATAAATATAAAAAATAAAAAAATTCTCAGTTTAAACCTTTTTTAATTATATATATATATATATATATATATATATATATATATATATATATATATATATATATATATATATATATATATATATATATATATATATATATATATATATATATATATATATATATATATATATATATATATATATATATATATATTATATATATATATATATATATATATATATATATATATATATATATATATATATATATATATATATATATATATATATATATATATATATATATATATATATATATATATATATATATATATCAGACTTTCACTTCATTATATTTCATATTCTATGGATGATATGGATGATGTGACTGGCAGCTGGGGAACTCTGTAACTGCAGCAAAACTCAGAGAACCAAAAGGCCTTGAAAGTTCATAATAATATTAGTAATGCTCCTGCTATTGTGCGAGGAGGTTGTGTTTATCCGATCCCTCTAAACGTGACTCCCTCCATAGACTTTCACGTCCTTCCGTAAATAATGTTTATTAGAATATAAAAAGCAAAGTTTTTATACCATTAACTTTTATTGAGACATTATAGTTTTTAAATAATAATAAAAAAATCATTATTAAGTCATTATCATCTTATTATTGTTGTTTTAGTATAATTTCAATGTATTTATGTCATAACTATGCACGATTTCGTATTAAACTTTTTACAGTAACATTTTTTTAACAAATAAATGTATGAAAATATAGGATATTTAACAGTGTATATATAGATATTAAATACAGTCATTTTTTAAAATATTTAATTCCAAATACAACTAAAAACTGAAAAAAAGATATAAAATAAAAAAAAATGTATATTGATGAAATAGAACAATCAATCTATTGAATAAAAGAATTTAAGTATTTTTATTCACACGAAAATTTATATGCAAATACACAAATAATAATAATAATAATAATAATAATAATAATAATAATAATAATAATAATAATAATAATAATAATAATAATAATAATAATAATAATAATAATGAATTAAAGAACATATTCTCCTTCTCAATTTCGTGTTTGGCTGAAGTTTGTAACAAGACGGTCAACACGCGAGAAATTTTCCTAACGGTTTAACGGTTGACTTGTTTGTTTGTCTATTTGTCTGTTTCATATTTCCTCATAATAATAATAATAATAATAAATGCAAATTTTAGATAGGAAGATTCAAACAAGGAGATAAAAAATGATAAACAAAAAGAATTGTATTTATTAAAATCGGAAACGTGTTCTCCGTAGATTTATTATAAAACTTTAAAAAAAAAAAAAAAATCTGCCAAAAAGTACAAATTTAATTATTTATTTTTTAAAAGCTTCAAGATAGGATTGACTCAGACGATTCTAGTAGCGATGGGGTCTCAGGGAGCCCACCCAGCTTGTCTATTCCTGACCTTAACGCTTCTTGTTACAGTCACAGCTACAGCAATTCTTGTTACAGCAATTCTAACCAACCACTGGGAAGAGATTTATTTTGACAGCAAACTTGTAGAGGAAATAACCGCCTCGAAAAATAATACCCATAAACTTGCCTGGCTTATGGGTGGAAAAGTTGCAAAGGTATATATATATATATATATATATATATATATATATATATATATATATATATATATATATATATATATATATATATATATATATATATATATATATATATATATATATATATATATATATATATATATATATATATATATATATATATATATATATATATTGCATGACACAAATTTTTAGGTTAAATCCTCAGACCAAAGGTATTAAGCATAATCACATGCAAATTTTAATTATATTTTATTTATTTATTTAATTATTATTAATATTATTATTATTATTATTATTATTATTATTATTATTATTATTATTATTATTATTAATATCATTAAGTTCACATCTACCAAACTTTGTCTTTTGTCCTTTATCCCTAAAGAGTTTCTCTCTACGGGGATCGATCCTGGAACCTCCATCAAACCAGTACGATTCTCTATCACAATATACAATGCTGACGTACGAAGTAAAAAGACTAGAAAGCTAGATGTAATATCAGTTATTATCTAACTTCTCTTTAATTTAATGTAGATGTCAATTACCACGTTGCAAAAACCCGACTTCCTTAGGCAACATTTTTACTTTTTATTATTATTATTATTATTTTTTTTTTTAATTTTTTTTTTTGGGAAAGTGGAATTTATTGTAGTTATTATTATCAATTAAAATTTAAAATTATTAATTATAAAAATTTTGCATAATAAAATAATAATAATAATAATAATAATAATAATAATAATAATAATAATTAATTTTAAAAATAATTAAAATTATCAAATTATCATTATTATTACTATTAAATTTTTGTTATTATGATCATTCATCATTATCATTATTATTATCATTGTAAATTAATTTATAATAGTAATAATAATAATAATAATAATAATAATAATAATAATAATAATAATAATAATAATAATAATAATAATAATAGATACAGATAGGTAGATATTTATTATTTCTCATTACAACATAACAAAAAAAATTTTCAAAATTAAACAATTTCACAGTATTAACAGTTAAATAATACAAAATAAAAGACGTTCCAAAAATGTGTGAGAAAGCATCGTTAGGACAATATTTCCTTCAGGCAAAAAGTTCGATTCTTCCAATCCAGACATTAATAAAGATTAAAAAAGAACACTCTGCTTTAATTGTTACAGTCTACCAAAGACTCAAACGATCTAATATGAGATGGCATTAAATTCCAAAGTATTCTACAAGTGTACAAAATATTTAAAATTACCCTTGCAAAAGGTACAGCCATTTATTTATTTATTTTCCTTGGTTGACACTGCATAACAGGAGGGTGAGGTGAAGCATTAGCTACAACTCTCCATTTTAACATCATGGTCATCAAAAGCTCCTATCTCTAATATTTCTTCATTAACTATTATCATTATTATCACCATTACCATCATCATCATTATTATCAACTGAAAAGTCGTAACACCTCTTAGAGGCATTTAGTTTATTATCATTATTAAATAATGTCAATACAGGAAGTGGTCTGCAACTAAAATTCCAAATACACATGTTAGAGTTTCTATATGAATGTTGCCCTATAATTCAGAACACAAGTCATATTTGTTACCTCTAACGTAAAATATTGGCAAATTTAAGAACAAGAAATTAACACTAATATTTAAGAATGGAATAACAGACACTTATGTGACAAAATTCGTATTATCATTTTTCATATTAATATATTTAAAATGGAAATTTTGCAAATATATACCATGACCATATAGTTTGTTGATTTCATCACTCTATGAATAAATAGAACTATTAATCAATTACTAACAATTTTACACCTTTATCGGTTAATATAATTTAACCTGTCTGCGAATAACTTAAAACCTCACGAAGCTGCTCTACTAAGTACATCATCGGGAGAGTTCATATGATTTTTTCCTCCTTGTGCGTATTTGATGTAAATTTTCCCATTGACAGAAAAAAGGGAATTTATTTTTCCATTTTTCTTCATCTTTCTTAGTTTATCAGTACAATAATAATTCTCATTAAAGTGTCAAATATTCATTTAAAGTATATATTCCTTGGATGTTCCTAGGGTATAATTTTAAAAACTCTTCCCTGAATACTAAGACTTTGAAGTTTCAAAAATAACCTATCATAATTAAGTTTCAAATTTAACCAAATTTATATATCGAAAATCCTCATACGTTACACGAAGGTCGTTCTTAAGGATACCTTTTGCCTTGTTTAGTGCTTCATGAAATGTATTTACTTTAGGAAAAGTTAGCAATAAGTTTATCAATACGGCTTTCCTGTTCTAAATCGTCAACTTTATTTTGTAGGGAGTATAAGTTTTACTCAAAATTAATTTTTGTTTCTTCTGATCTCAAAGTTCTCTCTCTAACAATTCAAATACATTTGCACATTTTTTCATTGAATTTTCAATTTTAATTATTTTATTTTATTTTTTTTTTGTTTAACACTATTCATATCATCCTTTGAATCTCTCAGCATAGAATTAAATCGAACTGCTTCTCATCACTGTTTACCCTTTTAAGGACGTCCAGGTTTGTTTTCCTTCGCACTTGTATTACTACGAATTTGTCCAGCTTGTAATTTATTAATTTATTAAAACTCACTTCATCATTACTTCACTATCAAAGTCTAATTCATAATTTTGACTTTCTAAATCACTCCTCGTTTATGAATACAGTTTACTAATAAAAATACTTTACACAGTCATACATAGGAAAAGTGAAGTAAGCGGAAGGCTACGTTTAGCACATTTTGAATCAACCACATCCAGAATAATAATAATAATAATAATAATAATAATAATAATAATAAATAATAATAATAATAATAATAAAAATAATAATAATAATAATAATAATAATAATAATAATAATAATAATAATAATAATAATAATAATAATAATAATAATAATAATAATAATAATAATAATAATAATAATAATAATAAATAATAAATAATAATAATAATAATAATAATAATAATAATAATAATAATAATAATAATAATAATAATAATAATAATAATAATAATAATAATAATAATAATAATACTTGCAATAATGACAATAATAATGCATTAAAACCATATATTTAAATGCGTAAAACTATGAACAGCTTGCACACTATTAAAAAAAAAATTAATAATAATTTTTTAAAATTTGAAGTTACTTTTATTCCTATTGTCCTTTTTACATTTCAAAGGGATCAATGAAATATTATTTATTCACGGAATTTCGACTTTATTTACTTAAATAATGAAACGTGAGAGCTTTATTATTCATGCACAACACCTACACATACACACTTATATATATATATATATATATATATATATATATATATAATATATATATAATATATATATTATATAATATATATATATATATATATATATATATATATATATATATATATATATATATATATAATACTAATTATAAAAATAAATATATATAATAAATCAAAAATAAAAAAAAAAAAAAAAAAAAAAAAATAAATATATATATAATATATTAATATATATAATATATATATATATATATATATATATTATATATATATATATATATATATATATATATATATATTATTATTTATTTTTTTTTTCATTTTTTTTTTTTTTTTTCCTTTTTATAATTTTCTTTTTAGATAATTGTTTTCCAATTAAAAACATTGTTCAGAGAACGTCTGTCAGTTAACAGAAATATGTACAATCAATTCAAAATCAAAATCAAAATCAAAATATAAATCCTCCTCCAGGAAGGATTATTAGCCCTGTCAGTAGGTTCATTCGAGAATAAACTAAGGGTTTCACGGGCCAACGGCAAACATCCGCTGGCTGGCCAGGCCTACCACGGATGCCGATTTTGATTCCACCAGCAGCAAAAAAAAAATTTGTATAATTGTTTACTTAAAGTTATATCAGATAATGTATTAAATGTTTCTTAATTTCCATGTTATTTTTATACTAAATAGAATGTCGATATAAATTTGCAGAAATTTTATACTTGAAAGTTTTCTTTTTTTAGACATTTTTGAAAATATTTTTGATTAAAAAAAATTTATCATTAGTAATTATATAATTTAATTATAATTTTTATTACTAATACTACTGGAAAATATTTTAACATTTAGAAACATTCCTTTTTTTATCCTGACTTACATTATTATTATTATTATTATTATTATTATTATTATTATTATTATTATTATTATTATTATTATTATATATTATTATATTATTATATATTATTATTATTATTATTATTATTATTATTATTATTATTATTATTATTATTATTATTATTATTATTGTTATTATTATCTTAGATAATAATTTTTGTTACTGGGTTTTGCAAAATTGGAAAAACGTTTCGCATTTTCACTTGACTTTATCATGGTAAATTGACATAATCTAGTATGAATAAAAATTTTAATAATAATAATAATAATAATAACAATAATAATAATAATAATAATAATAATAATAATAATAATAATAATAATAATAATAATAATAATAATAATAATAATAATAATAATAATAATAATAATAATAATAATAATAATAATAATAATAATAATAATAATAATAATAATAATAATAATAATAATGATAATAATAAAATAATAATAATAATAATAATAATAATAATAATAATAATAATAATAATAATAATAACAAAAATAAATAAATAGATAAATGATAAAAAAATTATAATAAAAGATCCATTATTCAATATTCAAATGGAGTGTCGTTAAAGTTTTCCCTTCCAAGATTTTTAGTTCATCTTATTAAAAACTTTTGAAATATTTCATTTTTTTTCTTAACTTTTCTGTGAATAAAATCTGTTTTTCTGAAAGAGATTTATTTTGGTGAAAATTTTTTACCATTTTCTTTTCTTTTCTTTGATATTAACAGATAATTTATGCATTGGAAAATGAGAGTTTTAGTAATTTTATAATTTTTTCATTTAAATTCATTTTATTTTATTTTCTTTTACTTTTC
>SEYY01002922.1:147500-150000 GCA_009176605.1 Armadillidium nasatum | reverse complement strand
ATAATATATATACTATATATATATATATATATATATATATATATATATATATATATATATATATATATATATATATATATATATATATATATATATATATATATATATATATATATATATATATATATATATATATATATATATATATATATATATATATATATATATATATATATATATATATATATATATATATATATATATATATATATATATATATATATATATATATGACTATTTTGAGAATTTAATATCTTTATCATGGTATGAGAAAATCATAGATCTCCATATGATAGAGAAAAAATACAATCATTTGGAATTTATTATAATTTAAAATTCACTGCCTTTAAAAATTCTTTGCCTTTTTTTAACGCAAAGATATAATAGCAATTTTAATTTCGAATATAATTTATTTATATTCAATTTATTAAGTTTGATAAAATTCAGTTGGCAGACTTATGCGCTTTTCTTCATAGTATAAATCCAAAAAATAATAAAACTAACAAACTTGGAAGTACTATCAGAAGAATACAAACCTATTTCCACACCAACATTTAAAAGTTTTAAACCATATTTGACACGCACTGTAATAATGAACGCATTGAAAGCAACAGAGTTCAATGACCTTCAGGTATTTTTGCGCCTCAGTATCTTTCGATTTCAAATCAAAGCACTAAAATAAACCGACGAAATGTCAAATAGGCTCTCAATATATATTCACCTATTTCACTACTTTAATAACAAGTATATAAATAGTCCAGTTGTCCATTTGTCTGAAAATTGGCTTCTAAGGGGACACACATTGGTATCCATTGAGCCCCAAGTTAAATAGAAAAAATTTTTCAATTTATTTTAATAACAATAAAATATTACTATGATGCATATGCTATATAACAAGCAATAATAATAATGCTTTTAATGATACAATAATAATTATAGTAATTATACCAAAAATAATAGTAATAGCAGCACTAATAATAATAATAATAACTAATTATACCAATAATAATAGTAATAATAGCAATGATAATAGTGAATGAATATCCAACTTTTTAGATACAAAATTTTTTTTATATAGAGCGTTTGTTGTGCTCTATCTCCAAGGATTGTCTTTTCGTATTCATGAAAATAAATATACTTCATAATTTTTTACAATATCAAATGTAACAATCATTCATTCATTTCCCCCACTTCATTTGCCTTTTAAACATTTACACGACAAGTATCGGGACATGTCGATCCATGATTCGTGTCTGGGATCTATTTCTCCCACGTTTTGTAGATTTAATTTAAGCCAATGATAAGATTTAATTTAACCAGAGATGACAAAATAATTTACCATAAAGTGATATTAAGTGTTATTCAGAATGAATTTAAAATAATCATTTGATATTGTAACGAGCAATCAAAATGCTCACAATGGTGAGTAATTTCCCAATCTTATGTACAAAATATTTGGCTACCATATCCTTATTAAAATATCAAGGCTATTATGCCCGAACATTGAAATCATATGAATTTCTATTAGGAACTTCTGGATTTAAATCCTCAATATGGAAAGATTACAACATGAAATATACAAGATACTTCTATATCATTAGTTCTCCGTTAGTATTTGGGCTTCTGACAAGTGGGGATCAAAACCTCCTTCTTTAAAATGTTAAATGAATGAAAAATATTATCAGAATAAAAAAAAAAAATAGAGAAAAAAATTATGAAATTATTATTTTCTTCGTGCTTTATTTTTTTTCATCTTGGCCTAAATCTCAAATTCTTTTGACTAAAAATGATTTATATATATTATATATATATATATATATATATATATATATTATATATATTATATATATTATATATATATATATATATATATATATATATATATTTTGATAACCACTATGATAAATATATCTTATTTATATTTTATATATTTATAATTATATATAATAATATATATATATATATATATATATATATATATATATATATATATATTATATATATATATATATATATATAAAAATAGTAAAAAATAATAATAATAATAAATAATAAAAAATAAAATAAAAAATAATAATAATTATGATAATAGTAACAATAATAATAATAATAATAATAATAATAATAATAATAATAATAATAATAATAATAATAATAATAATAATAATAATAATAATAATAATAATAACAATAATAAAGAAAAAAACATAATTTTATGGTTTATGAATGTAAATTTTATTCTAATACATAAGAGAAAAAATTAGTATTAAATTGAATGTAGTATTTACATATTTTCTTATGCAGCAGCCCATCCGCTGCCAAGCAGAATATTCTGTTTAACAGTGTAAGATATAAAATATTGTATTTTTTTATAAATAAGATTATCATTTACTTGCATAGAACTAAAAAAGCTGTGGTAGACTTAATAGTTATGTGAAAATGTAAAGCAGATTAACCCTATACTGAGTATGAATATAAAATGATTACCATAAACAGATTA
>SEYY01002922.1:140000-142500 GCA_009176605.1 Armadillidium nasatum | reverse complement strand
AAAAATATATATATATATATATATATATATATATATATATATATATATATATATATATATATATATATATATATATATATATATATATATATATATATATATATATATATATATATATATATATATATATATATATATATATATATATATATATATATATATATATATATATATATATATATATATATATATATATATATATATATATATATATATATATATATATATATATATATATATATATATATATATATATATATATATATATATATATATATATATATATATATATATATATATATATATATATATATATATATATATATATATATATATATATATATATATATATATATATATATATATATATATATATATATATATATATATATATATATATATATATATATATATATATATATATATTGACATAACTCCTAACATGAAAAAGCTATAACTTCACACGAAATAACATAACCTTAGTTAATTAACCTATCATAACTTTACCTAACCCAATAAAACTTAATTCAAATTAACCTAGCATATCTAACCTGATAATTAACTAAAAATAAATTTTATCTTATATTTTTTTTATTTAATTTTTTAATATATGATTGTATGTATATTTTAAAAACTGGTTGACAAAATAGAAGCAAACAGAGAACCTGTCGCTAAAATTTTGGCAACTCACCACTGCAGTCAAAATTAATCAAGTAATTACAACATTTAATTTTTTTTTTTTCTGTTATTAAATAAACTTTGCAAATTCGAAGAAAAATAGCACCACATAACCTTTGTATCTTTTCATATGGAAGTTTTTTATTGATCGTGTAAAAATCGTTAATAATTCCCCCAACCAATTTACTTTTTTAAAGGTTTTTTAATTGCCTCATATAGCGGGGAAGTAAATGTCTTTGAACAAAGAATGTATATTTTCAAAGGGAAAAAAATGTGTGCGAGTATTACACGAAATATTAAAAGAAAATATAAAGAAATGGAATGATAAAAGTATACGTACAGAAGACATAGGAAAAGTATATACAAGCCACAAATATTCTTTCTTAAAATTTATACGTATTTCAAACGTCTATTCTTGTATTTCAGGATATTAATAAATGTATATTAGCTGTATATTAAGAAACTTTATTAATATAAATGAGTGAACTCCTATCGAACATTTACTAATTGAAAAATAGGTATAAATATTATTATTAATATCTTCATAAAAATAATAGAATTAGATATTACCATTATTATTCTTATCTAATGAACATCTAATTCTATTAGATATTACCTTTATTATTCTTATCTAATGAATATCTAATTCCATTAGATATTGTCTTATTTTATTGACAAATTTATGTAAATAAAAACTACACTTATTTTTCCTTTGAGAAATTGAGTTTTTCAGAAATATTTGATACTTCATGATAAAATAGAGAATCATAAGAATTGGTTATTTAATAATAATAACTAATAATAATAATAATAATAATAATAATAATAATAATATTAATAATATAATAATAATAATAATAATAATAATAATAATAATAATAATAATAATAATAATAATAATAATAATAATAATAATAATAATAATAATAATAATAATAATAATAATAATATAATAATAATAATAATAATAATAATAATATAAAATTCACTAGGTTGATCAGCTTATAATATTATTATTATTATTATTATTATTATTATTATTATTATTATTATTATTATTATTATTATTATTATTATTATTATTATTATTATTATTATATTATTATTATTATTATTATATTATTATTATTATTATTATTATTATTATTATTTTTATTATTATTATTATTATTATTATATTATATATTATATATATATATATATATATATATATATATATATATATATATATATATATATATATATATATATATATATATATATATATATATATATATATATATATATATTATATATATATGAGTGCGAGTGTGTGTGTTTGCATAAGGGATCCTGTGAGCACATGAAATCGTGCACAAGACCTGTGCCACGAAATATAAAAGTGCATTTTTATGTGTGTTAAAGTCATGCAATTGTTACGGATTCTTTAGAGAAACTCTGGAAGGGGGCCTAGACCACTGAGCTGTGACGTCATAAATCGATAGGTGGTGAGGGTGATTGTAGGGTTGCGTTCCTACCTACAAAATAAATGGTCAGTTTGTTGGTTCATTGGTTGGTTATTTATTTCTCAGAAAGCTTCACATCTTCTTCTTTTATTTCTTCTTTTTTTTATTAATAAAAAGAATTTTTTTTTTTATAAAAGATTATTTTGGTTAAGTCATTGTAGTTACTTATTTTGTAGTAGAAGTAATAATAATAATAATAATAATAATAAAAATAATAATAATAATAATAATAATAATAATAACTAATAATTAGAATAACAGCAATAACTAACAATAATAATAATAATAATAATAATAATAATAATAATAAAAATAGC
>SEYY01002922.1:122500-125000 GCA_009176605.1 Armadillidium nasatum | reverse complement strand
GATTCGACTGCCGTCGGGAGAGTGCGTGTTTAAAAACACATTGGAAAAGAAAAGTAAGAAGCACCAGAAAGAAGAGTGAGAGGTGAAGAGAAGAGAAAAAGGCTTCTAAATCTTCAAGATCTAGTCTTCCGAAGATTAGAAAGATTATATAGACAATGCGCAATGATAGTATTGAACAGAAATAAAAAAATAATAATCGAGATTTATGTTAAAATATGAATTTTTGATATCATATTTCGGCATTTTAAAAAAAAAAAAAAGAAAATTAAGGAAACTTAACAAAATTATTTTTTTAAATATGTGGAGAAGTAACAAATCTTTCGGGATAACGAAATTTCCACTTTAAATAGAAAATCTCACATTAATATTAAGAATAAGTAATTTAAAAACATGAGTTTGGATGAGGCGACAAGATTCGATTATGCGAGGAGAGCCAAGAGCAATGGTGACAATTTTAACAACCCGGCCCTGTAATTACAATGGTTATTGCTTGCAGCAACTTAAAGGAACAGCATTGGAAGCTATAACTCCGACATGCATGATCTTTTGGAAAGCTTAAAGAGAAAGGGTTTAGAGATTAGATGGAAGACGATGTTAGTTTCATTATAAGATAAAAAAAATCTCTATCTGGGAGCTTAAATAAATGAAGGTTTGAGTAGGATTGATATTCAAACTAACGAGCCGAAAAACACGATCATTTACGGCACTTCAGGAAAGGGATTTTTGGGAGCGGATGGAGAAATATGCTCGTCCCACTGACAGGGTGAAAACTCTTTCTGGGATAATATATATATATATATATATATATATATATATATATATATATATATATATATATATATATATATATATATATAATATATATATTGACTCAGACCTTGAGTCAAAAAATATTTTTCCAAGAAACAAGGTTTGAAAATTTCAACAGGAAACAGTATATCAAATTTGTTAATTTAAGTAATTTTTTTTTTACTTGCATGAACGTCTTGCTCCATAAGTTCATCAGCATTTCCAGCATTCAGACCCGTTCCTAATTGACTTTCACAAATAAAGAACTATAGTCAGATCTTTTAAACGAGCTTACAGTTATTGTAACATGAGTAAAGTAGTTCTTGTTATTTTAGACTTCTTCTGAGATGAATCCTTAAGTATTTTAAACATTGTATATTAGAACTTGTACTCTTAATACTCAGTTCCACCTGTCCTTCTACTTATAATATAAACAATAATAATAATAATAATAATAATAATAATAATAATAATAATAATAATAATAATAATAATAATAATAATAATAATAATGAAAATAATGAAAATAAAAATAAGAATAATAGTAATAGTAAAAATAAATAATAATAATAATGATGATAAAGAAAATAATAATAATATTAAGAATAATTTTAATTACAAAAATAATAATAATAATAATAATAATAATAATAATAATAATAATAATAATAATAATAATAATAATAATAATAATAATAATAATAATAATAATAACTAAGTTGTAACTTAATTTTGCTTTGATTTTCAGTGGAGGAACAAAAAGAGTTGGAGAGAAGAGGATATCCATTTCGGGGTTGCATCAATTATCTCTCAGCTGGTGGAGGGGGAGGAGGAGGATCTACAATGTCAGAAAAGAGCGAATGGATTCAAAGTGAGCCCATATATATATATATATATATATATATATATATATATATATATATATATATATATATATATACTATATATATATATATATATATATATATATATATATATATATATATATATATATATATATATATATATATATATATATATATATATATATATATATAATATATATATATATATATTAGGGATGGAGTGAAGTATCGGTATCGGTATCGGTATTGGCAAGTATCGGCATATTTTCCGATACCGGTATCGGTATCGGTATCGGCAAAAAATTTGTATAGGAGTAAAGTATCGGTATCGGTAGTGGTATCGGTAGTAGTATCGGCAAGTATCGGCATATTTTCAGGTATCGGGTATCGGGTATCGGCTTCGGGGAATTTTTAGGTATCGTATCGGTATCGGTATCGGTAAAAATTTTGGTATCGCTCCATCCCTAATATATATATATATATATATATATATATATATATATATATATATATATATATATATATATATATAATATATATATATATATATATATATATATATATATATATATATATATATATATATATATATATAAATATACGGAATATCGGAAATCTGGCCGAAAATGACCTGATTCACGGCGTTGAAAAGTGCACAAGTCAAAGGAAGTTTGGAAAACAGATAAAAGTGGTGTGTTACAGACTTTACCAGTAGAGGTACATCTAAGATTGAACATAGCAGTTAAGTCTGATTTTGAAAATTAGACAGTACAAATGTCGTGTCTCAAAGAGCCTTCGCAATAGATGAGGTGTGCAACGAGAGAGTTCAGAAGAGCAATGTCCGTTGTAATAGTGATAGTATAGAG
>SEYY01002922.1:112500-115000 GCA_009176605.1 Armadillidium nasatum | reverse complement strand
AATGAATGGTGTATGATGCTAAAGGCATGAATGTGAATAAATATGTATAATTTCAAAACAGCTTTTACAATTGGCCACAGAGGATACCATTTTTCTTTTTAACAATATTCTCCACCAACAAATTGATGGCATGGCGATGGGTTCGCCGTAGGATCCATCATTTGCGAATGTATTTTTAATCCATCACGTATCTATTGGGTTGGGTCAGTTCCACCTTACCTTTAAACATCTATTTTATCGTAATATTTAGACGATTGTTTTATTTTTAATGACAAATCCAATTATTCTCAATTTTTTCAGCTATCTTAGCAATAAATACTCTCACATCATAAATACCACGGAACAAGAAAATAATTGCTACATCCCTTTTTTTCGACATACTTAAAGAACGTAAAACATGGTTTTCACATTTCAATGTATCGTAAATCTTCCTTTACTATTCTGGGTAATAATTCCTTCAGTTATATTCCTTCGCGTTTCAAACTCAATAGTATTTTATCAAAGATTGATAAAGGACACAAAATATGCTCTAACTGGTTAAACTTCCACAAATTACCAATTTTTTTCCCCTCACTTGTTCGACAAAATTTTAGCATCTTATCTTAAAAATGTTTTTCGCCCACAGATCTCAAATTTTTATGTTCCAAAAATGGTTGTATATCTGAATTTTCCCTGTTTAGGTCCCAAATCTACAGATTTGACATAGCTACTAAAAGAAATTTTGACTCCTTCATTTCCACATATTTATTTTAATTTATTTTATCCAAGCCATTTTAATATAGGTTCATTTTTTTCGTATAAAAGAACTCATCTCAGAGTTATTGAGGTCATCTGTGATCTATAAATACACATGTGCAGGCGGTAAAGCTTTGCTACATAGGGGAAACTTCCCTCCAACTTGCAGTCATGATCTCAAAACACAAAGGGCTCTCGTTCAAAACTGGTCTGCCATTGGCAAACCCAGAGGCTTCTAAAATTAGGAAAATGCCTTCCAATTTAACCACCCCTATTTTAAGCTATAACTATTTCAATTGTAAAATCGTTTAACTCAGTTAATGACAGCAGAATTTTAGAGTCTATATGTATAAAGAGTCTAAACTCATCACTAAATAACAATTTAACTTTTTTTTACAGCTGCCTTTGGGTTATTTTGTCTATCAATTATGCACTTTAAAAGAAAAACAAAACGAGATTGTGGCATCTTAGATTCACAGGTAAATCTTTAATATATAAATAAAAAAATATATATCATATATATATATATATTATATATATATATATATTATATATATATATATATATATATATATATATATATATATATACATATATATATATATATATATATATATATATATATATATATATATATATTATATATATATATATATATATATATATATATATTATATATATATATATATATATGCGGATGCGGATAATATATATATATATATATATATATATATATATATATATATATATATATATATATATATATATATATATATATATATATATATATATATATATATATATATAAAAGAATAAAAATAGCAAATACCTTTTTTCGTAGAAGAATAATATCCAACAAAAATTTTTTGCGTTTCTCCAATCATTTAAGATGAAATAAGAATAAATTTTACATTTTTGAGTTTCGCGGGAAAAAAAATTAAGAAATTTAAAAGCTTAAAATTTAGAAATGATGAATTCATTAAATGAAAATTTTTTAGTAACTATCTTCTAAATTCCCTTAGTTTTTTAAAACACAAATAATAATAATAATAATAATAATAATAATAATAATAATAATAATAATAATAATAATAATAATAATAATAATAATAATAATAATAGCAGTTATATTAATAATAAAAAATAATAATAATTAAATTAATAATAATAATTATTAAATTATTTAGTATAATAAAAAAAATAATGCCATATATAATTAATAATAATATTTTTTTTTACACATCACCACCACTCACAGGCAAAGCCCTATTCAATTATTATTATTATTATTATTATTATTATTATTATTATTATTATTATTATTATTATTTATATTATAATTAATATAATTAAAATAAAAAATAGTAATAATAATAATAATAATAATAATAATAATAATAATAATAATAATAATAATAATAATAATAATAATAATAATAATAATAATAATAATAATAATAATAATAATAATAATAATAATTAATAATAATAATAATAATAATAATAATAATAATAATAATAATAATGTTAATAATAATAATAATATAATAATGATTATAATAATCATAATAATAATGTTAATAATAATAATAATAATATATAATAATATATAATAATAATAATAATAATAATAATAATAATAATAATAATAATAATAATAATAATAATAATAATAATAATAATAATAATAATAATAATAATAATAATAATAATAACAATAATAGAACAGATTAGCTGTATTTTGATTTTACATTTTCTCTATTTA
>SEYY01002922.1:85000-92500 GCA_009176605.1 Armadillidium nasatum | reverse complement strand
AATTCCCTAACTATCAATGTGAGAATTGCTGCATTGTATATTAACTGTAATGAGCTAGAATTCAACTCATTAAGATTAATTTACAGCCTTCTGAAAATTCAATTCATTACATTATATTTTTTCCATTGTTTAATAACTTTACTCATTCCCTCTGAAGCCTTTTCTCTACATCAACTGGTTGTGTTTATTGCTTTGTCTGCAAACTGCTTTCAACTTCAACTGTAGCATTAGCTTCTGATGGATTTTCCAACTGGCGAAATCTGACATTCATTCAGTCATGAAAACTCTGAAGATCATAGAAAGGCTTTGTTCACATAATTTAAAAGAAAGCATGGTTTGACCTTTAACTTAGGACTAGCAAAAAATATAAAACAGCAACAGCTTTACAAGAGGAATGTGCTTGAGCGTCTTGTTGCAGTGAAATGCACATAAGCAGAATGTGGTCTGGTTTTTTGGGGAAACAATGAAACTTTCAAATAACCAAATAATGGCAACTACCTTGGTTTGTTTAGAATTGATTGCTAAGTTTAATCCACTTCTTTCTAACCACATAAAACGATATGAAAACAAAGGATCTGGGTCTCTCTCATATTTAGTAAAGACAGTTTTTACATTGATTAAAACTTTAAACTTATGGTTAATAAAGTAAAAGAATCAATTTTGGGTGATCTGAGAAAAGGTTACTTCAGTTTGTCTATGGACTCTATGCAGGTCTTTCCCATGTGTATCAACTGTTATAGTACGGTATGTATCACTTGGTGATGGTTCACCTGCTGAAAGCTTTGTAACTTTCTTAGAGTTGGAAAATCACAGTGGTGAAGGAATAGCAGGTATAGGGTTGGTATTATCTAAGGACTGCAAAGTTGATTTCATTAAATGTCGAGGACAGTTATGTGATAATGCCGAAAATATGGCTGGTAAATACAATAAAATGCCACAAAAAATACTTGAGTTAAACAAGCATGCTACATATATATACTATGTGCCAGACATCATTGAATCTTGTTGGTCATGCTCCTGTAGATTGCTGTTTACATGCAGTGAATGGTTTTTGCTGTTGTTCAAAAGCTACATGCTTTTTTTCATCTACAAAGTGGTGGGTGTGATGTTATCTTCCTTGAAAACAAGACTCACCTACCAGAGTACTAAAGAGCCAGTCTGACACTAGATGAGAAGCACATCTCAAAGTAGTGTCTGTCATATATGAGTCATAAGCCAATCACAGATGTTCTAAGGCACATTTATGCTGATGAGAATTAAAAGGGAGATACAAGAGTAAAAGATGGCACTTTTCTAGAAAAAAATAGAGGAAATTGAGTTTAGTTTTAATGCTACATTTATGGAATCATATGCTGGAAGAGTTACACAAAACCAGTCTGATTTTCCAGGATCCAAAGATTGCAGAAGGTTGCTGCTAACATACTGGGAGTCACAAAATCAAATGCCTGCCTAATGTCTTTCAGTTGCATGAGAGTATGTGGCTTGATGAGATACACATTTCATTTCATCACAACCCATACAAAGAAATCTGGCATTGAAATCAGATGACCTTGGGTCAAAATCTCTTAAGCTTTTTTTTTTTTTGTATCAATTTCTTACATACTGATGATTGAATGTATGCCCAGTGACCACATACTGCTGAAAATAGCCAGTAAGTTCTTGTCATCCAAATAATTTACAAACTCACTGATGATTATCACATACAAATTTTTTTAATATATGACCAGTACTTTGATATCTATAAACAATATCTGGGGTTGAATGTGTGGAACACCCTGTAGTATTTTCAGAACATTCATTTTAAATGTTTTAATATATGAGAGCATGGACAATTAAATTTTTTTAAATTTAGAACTCTTAAATAAAAAAAAAAACAATCTTTTTCTCCAGTTTCTGGAGTAATCCCATTTTATCTTGGTGTATATATGGACTCTACTACTAGACAGCCTTTCAATGGCGGAAGGTGGAGAAGAGATATTTATTAACCAATATAAGTAAATTAATCAGTAAAATAATCAGCAGAAAACTGACGATGATGATTGTGAAAAAATGCAGATAATTATTTCTATCTCATCACTATTATATATATCCCTGGATTAAATTATACGCAAAATCAACTAGGCAAAAACCGACGCACTTATTAACATCTTAAACTCAAATTTCAAATATTTGTCCAAATGGTTTCAAAGGATGCTGGATGGTTTTTCCAAACTCTACAAAATCATTACATTATTAATATAAATATGCAATTTGTGAACATTTTTATCAGTAAGGTGTGTGTTCTCATAGTGTGAGTTGATTTTGTATCTTGATAAAGTTATTCATACTTTACAGCATAATTGTGAAATGGAAAATACCAGATCACAATTTTAATATATATATATATATATATATTATATATATATATATATATATATATATATATATATATATATATATATATATATATATTATATATATATATATATATATATATATATATATATATATAGTGGAACTTTGTTAATCGAACACCCATTAACTTGAACAGCTTGTAATTCAAATTTTCAGTATTTTTCACCTAGTAATTCAACCAAAACTTGTAATTTAAACAAATTCAAATTGGCTAGACACAGGGTTAAAAAATAAATAAATAAAATCTCAAAATTTCATTAAAACTTAACAAGGGCAGAGATTAGAGTCCCACTCATGAGTAGATATCTATAGCGTGCAGAGCTCCCCTAAATTTGAGGGGGTTTGAAGCTGAGGACATAGTTCTTGTTGATATCATCACCATTGGCCAAAGCATGGATCTGGAGGTGGATCATGATGATGTAGTGGACTTGGTAGTAGAACACCAAGATAATCTTTCAACTAAAGTCTAAAGAGCTACAAGAAATAAAACAGGAGGATGCCCACCATGATTCAGATGAGGATGAAGAGAGAGAGGTTGAGGCACCAACTTCAAAGATAATGAGATTGCTTCTCAATGGAAAGACAATGTTTTTTTTTTTTTTTTTTTTTTTAAATACCACCTCAATAAAGCTAATGTGATGAGTGATAGATTCTGCGAATGAGGTAATTTTCCGATATTTTAAGTCAGTTTTAAAGAGAAGGCAGAGACAAACCTCTTTAAAAAATTTTTTCACAATTACAAAGAGAAAAAATAGAAAACAAAAAGAGAAGAATCAAAAATACCTGAAGGAAAGAGGCAAAGAAGAGAATCAACCCCAGAAAACAATGTTACCTGATATCCTAATGGAAGGAGATAAGTCCTTCCAAACAATAGCCCCTCTTTCTTTCCCTTTCCCATCTACCACCATCTCGTGTGCCATCAACTCTCAACAAAACAGGTAGTGAAATGTTTTTTATATTTGTATTTTTCATTATGCTTAACTTAATTGTTATTTTATAATATATGTATTTAATTATAATTTATTTATTTATATTAATATTTACAAATTCTAGTGAATTCCGATGCCTTCAATGTAAAATATTGAAAAATAAGATTTTGGAGGGTTTAGGAACAGATTAATTGATTTAACAAATTTCAGTGGGAAAATCTGCTTGGTAATTCGAACAGTTTTGCAATGGACTAAGTTTGAGTTGAGGTTCCACTGTGTATATATATTATATATATATATATATATATATATATATATATAATATATATATATATATATATATATATATATATATATATATATATATATATATATATATATATATATATAGAAAATGCAAAAAACAGCACTATCATAGATCATTTATGGGATAATATTACTGCATGTAGCAATTGAGAATCAATATATATGTTTTATCATTGAGTCACTTGCAAAATCAAAATATTTAAATCAAAAGCTTTAAGCAAAAAGGTTCCTAGAGAGGAAATTATAAAAGATTTTCACCCAATCCTTACCCTGATTTTCAAATTTTAAATAATGCCAAGACTGCAATAACCAATATGGTAAATATAGATCAATTAAACTGTTCACTAAAAGTTTTAAATCTAATTTATTTTGATTTGGTGTGGTTCAATAGTACTGCATCCAGAAAATTGATTCTCAGTTGTAACAGCATAGTGGTTTGATCCCAGAGGAAATGTCTTCATTATCTCCTTGTAAGTAATAAGCTATATATTTACTTTTTAAGGTTTTGGCAATATTGAAAAAATTAAAGATTGAGAAAAGAATCGTGGAAACTTGGTGAAACTGCCTCATCAGAATTCCATTCCCTTAAAAACTGTTTGGTACATTGATTTAAATTGCAACACACAGTGGTTCACCCCAGAGGCGCATATATATATATATATATATATATATATATATATATATATATATATATATATATATATATATATATATATATATATATATATATATATATATATATATATATATATATATCTTCAATGCATAAAAGTACAGTAATTAGTTGACATATTAGAAAATAAACATCACCAATAGATTTTATTCATATATATACATAGTTATTGAACTACAAATAAAATTTTTAATATTTTCTTTAATTCAATGCATTAACTGATGCAAGGTTGGAAAACCCATAATGATGTCAAGTATTTTTACATGGTAAAATTTAATGTGACTATTTAACCAATAATTCAAAACTAGTTTTGATATAGGATAAAATACTCTCTACCCACAAATATAGCTCATATACTTTAAAATATTAATTGGCACAAGTTGCTAGAAAATAATATCTCCATTTAGTAATAAAAGTTTTTTCAATGATTATTATAAGAATATTTTAAAACTGGATGAGAAGACAAAAAATTGTTTAAAGAAGTTTAAATATATTATTAACAAGGAATTTTACAGAAATCTTATAAGGATTTAAATTAAAATACTGATCCAAATGGGAAATTTAATAAATAGAATAAATAGAAGTGTAACCATGGTTCAACTATATATATATATATATATATATATATATATATATATATATATATATATATATATATATATATATATATATATATATATATATATATATATATATATATATATATATATATATATATATATATATATAAAGAATTAAAGAATAAGCTATAATTTTTTTAGGCCTTTCGGCTAAGCTGAAAGATTTTGTTTCAGAAAATCATTCCCTAATGATAAAGTGTATCATTATAGAGCATATAAAGTCACTATAATATAGAAGAGCCAGGTAAAAATAAAATAAATTTATAACTTTAGATTTTTCTTGAAGGTACCTTTTTAAATCTTCAATTCCTATAGACCATTAAAAAGAAGCCATGCCATCTCGATGTAGTAGAACCCCTACGACATCGATCTAAGAAAATATTCTTTCAGTAATTGAGTTGTTAATTTTTGGAATGACTTGCCAGAAGAGATTGTTGACTGTGATTCTCTTGTCAAATTTAAAAAGGGGCTAGATAGATTTATGGATGGTTTAGGTATTATATAACTTGACTAACCCAAATTGGCGGGTATATATGAATTTTTAGATCAACAGATCAACCTATGACTAAGCCTAATGGCAGTTTTTTTTGTAGTGGGTGATGGTTCATTGAATGCTGCATGTGTAGTTGGGCTTGGTTTTGCTTTTATCTTTGCATGAATGAATTGATAACTAGGGAAGGGATAGACCTAGTCTTTTGTGCATGTACTAGTATTGTTATTGTTATTATTATTATGTTAGGACTGGGACAGTCTCGATAGGCCCTTGTGGCTTCTAACTGTCTCTATTTTCCTATGTACCATAAAGACTTGATCCAAAACTTAAAACTAAAAAGCAATATATATTTAAAATTTCTCATGAAGTATCTTCTATTAATACAATTATACTTAATGAGGTTTGTGCTGCGTTTCACTTGCAAGCCTCATTAAATTTGCTTTAATAGCTAAAACTTGTATTCTAAGTTCTGGGTATACATTTTTCAAATGAATTTCCATATTCATTTTTAAAGATAATTGTAATTTTTTAATTTTTAAAATACTTTTCAATAAAGATTGTATTGTTACTTTTCTTTCAATCATTTAAACATTCTTCTAATTTTAACTAAAAAAGATCATAGCATTTCAAACCCTCCTGCCTGTTGGAGAAATTGCTGACCCCCCAGGGGTCCATGAAGAAAGAGCTAAAGAACTACTACAGTAGCCCATCTGCTTAGTATTATTCTGTTCAACACTCATCATACTATTTGCTTTTAACTAGTTTTATTTAATTGAAAATAGACTAGAAAGAAAAAAGGATATATATATATATATATATATATATATATATATATATATATATATATATATATATATATATATATATATATATATATATATATATATTGATTTTCTGCCTCCATTGCCATAGGATGTTGGTTAGTTTAAACCACTGGAATGAATATTGAAAATAAAACTTGTGCATTTAGAAAATAACTTGCACAATTACCCTCCCAAACAACTAAAAATAAGCTTTGAAATGCTTAGTAACGTTTTTAGCATAATTAGAATAAATGAACCCACAACAGAAGCACAAAGGCCACACTTAAAACTTCGAGACCTAATTCAACTTTATTTAGTAAAGTGAAATAAAAAGGATTTACTTTTATCACAGAAAATTAACTTGGCTATAATTAAAAGAAAATCAAATGATATAAACGATTCACATTTCAAAAATATAACGTATTAAAGAAGAAAAGCTTATCTGAAACAATCTTCGTTATGGCGGCTTTTTCTTTGGGTATAAACAAATATTCATTTAGAGACCTGTGGTCGCCATTCGACCTACGTTCATTTAATTGTTTAACAAAAAAACACTATTGAATCCTACAAGCGTCAAGTTGAATATGTAATCTATTTCATTAAATATTTCCAAAAATAAAGACTACTATTTATGAAGTGGCCATTATGATTACTGAGAAAGCCGCTCTACAAAAAGAGCACATTTGGGTATAAAAAAAATTTTAAAAAGTAACTAATAACATTCAATAATGCATATTTTCAAAGATTATAATTAAAATCAGTCAATTATCCCAATACACAAAATCAAAAATATATAAATAACAAAAACTTACACTTTAACCTGAAGGTCTTTTCCCCGCCAATTCAACATGCAGATATAAACATGGCTTTTAATAAAACTTACCTTTTTCGTGTATCATTTATCACTTAGGATATTAATCCTTATATGAGCATATAAAATTAATTGAAGGAAAACATAACTCTTCATAAAAAGTAAATAAACTTAAATATAAACACAATTTTCATGCATGTATTCCTTCTTCCAGGGACAGATTTTGGTGTGTGAAGAATTTTTTGGGGTAGAAGGCAGGGGATGGAAATTGTGGGGGAAAATTATTCTAGTTCTTATTGGTGAAAGAGAGATTTCAGTTGCCAATACTTTGTTTTTACAAAAATATCAATGTATGTTCATTAAAAACAATTTCAGCATAGCATTTTTCATATAAAACTTTATAACATATAAAAGAATAAATCAAAACTATTATAATATTAAATTAAATTCGCTTTCAAAAACTTTTATTAA
>SEYY01002922.1:67500-82500 GCA_009176605.1 Armadillidium nasatum | reverse complement strand
TATATATATATATATATATATATATATATATATATATATATATATATATATATATATATATATATATATATATATGAGTGTGTGTGTGTGTGTGTGTGTTTGCATGAATATTGCATTTATGTGTGTGAATATGTTATCAATTATTACTATCCCCAATGCAACAACTACAGTAACTCCTGTTGCTATATTGCTTCTACTCTCTACTACTACTACTACTACTACTACTACTACTCTTAATAAGAATAGTACTAATAATTTATATATATATATATATATATATATATATATATATATATATATATATATATATATATATATATATATATATATATATATATATATATATATATATATATATATATATATATATAACCAAATTTTGGATGAACCAATAAACTAAGGAACACGTGGTAGATTTCTAGACTAGGCTTTAAAGGTCTTGTGGTATTTAAATGGCTTTAAGAAAAATTCCGATACTTTCACCATGTTTGTACATGTGTGTACATTTGAGTGCTTACGGTCACTAATTCCAAGTATTAGTAAACAGCGTTATATATATATATATATATATATATATATATATATATATATATATATATATATATATATATATATATATATATATATATATATATATATATATATATATATATCAAATAAATGCTTATAAACCAAGCAGTAAATAATAAAGTAAATAGAGCTAAACACACTGGAGGATAAAGAATTACTTACCTCCTCGGGGGTCGAACCACCGCATGTTGCGACTGAGATCAACTAAAGACGCGGCGCTCTACCACTGAGCCATCCACGAACCCAAAAAAGTTCGCTTCAAAGAACAGTTTCAAGCAACCGATCTTCCCGTCAAGGTATAATCACCAGGTTTTCACCCTGTTCCTCCCCACTCTTTAGGTATTATCAAATAAATGCTTATAAACCAAGCAGTAAATAATAAAGTAAATAGAGCTAAACACACTGGAGGATAAAGAATTACTTACCTCCTCGGGGGTCGAACCACCGCATGTTGCGACTGAGATCAACTAAAGACGCGGCGCTCTACCACTGAGCCATCCACGAACCCAAAAAAGTTCGCTTCAAAGAACAGTTTCAAGCAACCGATCTTCCCGTCAAGGTATAATCACCAGGTTTTCACCCTGTTCCTCCCCACTCTTTAGGTATTATCAAATAAATGCTTATAAACCAAGCAGTAAATAATAAAGTAAATAGAGCTAAACACACTGGAGGATAAAGAATTACTTACCTCCTCGGGGGTCGAACCACCGCATGTTGCGACTGAGATCAACTAAAGACGCGGCGCTCTACCACTGAGCCATCCACGAACCCAAAAAAGTTCGCTTCAAGAACAGTTTCAAGCAACCGATCTTCCCGTCAAGGTATAATCACCAGGTTTACCCGAGGAGGTAAGTAATTCTTTATCCTCCAGTGTGTTTAGCTCTATTTACTTTATTATTTACTGCTTGGTTTATAAGCATTTATTTGATAATACCTAAAGAGTGGGGAGGAACAGGGTGAAAACCTGGTGATTATACCTTGACGGGAAGATCGGTTGCTTGAAACTGTTCTTGAAGCGAACTTTTTTGGGTTCGTGGATGGCTCAGTGGTAGAGCGCCGCGTCTTTAGTTGATCTCAGTCGCAACATGCGGTGGTTCGACCCCCGAGGAGGTAAGTAATTCTTTATCCTCCAGTGTGTTTAGCTCTATTTACTTTATTATTTACTGCTTGGTTTATAAGCATTTATTTGATAATACCTAAAGAGTGGGGAGGAACAGGGTGAAAACCTGGTGATTATACCTTGACGGGAAGATCGGTTGCTTGAAACTGTTCTTGAAGCGAACTTTTTTGGGTTCGTGGATGGCTCAGTGGTAGAGCGCCGCGTCTTTAGTTGATCTCAGTCGCAACATGCGGTGGTTCGACCCCGAGGAGGTAAGTAATTCTTTATCCTCCAGTGTGTTTAGCTCTATTTACTTTATTATTTACTGCTTGGTTTATAAGCATTTATTTGATAATACCTAAAGAGTGGGGAGGAACAGGGTGAAAACCTGGTGATTATACCTTGACGGGAAGATCGGTTGCTTGAAACTGTTCTTGAAGCGAACTTTTTTGGGTTCGTGGATGGCTCAGTGGTAGAGCGCCGCGTCTTTAGTTGATCTCAGTCGCAACATGCGGTGGTTCGACCCCCGAGGAGGTAAGTAATTCTTTATCCTCCAGTGTGTTTAGCTCTATTTATTTATTATATATATATATATATATATATATATATATATATATATATATATATATATATATATATATATATATATATATATATATATATATATATATATATATATATATATATATATATATATATAGTTTACACACATCACCACCACTCACGGGCAGGCAAAGCCCTATTCAAGGAGGGGGTGTTAAAAGAATAAAAATGAAAGTAAAAGAGTACAAATCCAAAAAATGAAAACCACCCTTACAGTACCCACCTATATATATATATATATATATATATATATATATATATATATATATATATATATATATATATATATATATATATATATATATATATATATATATATATATATATATATATATATATATATATCATTCGAGTGATTCTAGCAAAGATTTTGCTAGAATCACTCCTCGAACAAGGAAGCCTAGATATGGCTTCGAAAGCTAGTGAAGAATAGTCTGGAAAATGTTGATAATATTTTTTATTGGTTTTAATGTTTTAACTTGGTTGATTAATTAATTTATTTTTTTTAAATAATCTTTTTAATAGCTTTTTAAATAATTTCGGGATTATTTTCGCTTATATATATATATATATATATATATATATATATATATATATATATATATATATATATATATATATATATATATATATATATATATATATATATATATATATATATATATATATATATATATATATATATATATAATTCAAAGAAAAATGAACACTAAATATATTTTAGAATGCTTTCAGTTGTCAAGAACTTTTTGAATAGATATTCTTTTTACGTTTCCATCTCGTTAATATTTAATATCCTCAATAAAAACTGAATCTACTAATCATACACTACATTAACAATCATTTAAGTTTATAATGAAAGTTGTTAGAACTGATATATATATATATATATATATATATATATATATATATATATATATATATATATATATATATATATATATATATATATATATATATATATATATATATATATATCTTCATTTACCTTATCCTAGGAAAGGGTCTTCAACCTGTCAGTGGGACCAAATTCTTTCTTCATCTGCTCTCAAGAAGATCATCATCTGTTTCGGCTCATTGGAGTCAATGTCAATCTTTGAGTTTTATTTAAACTCCTAGGTAGGGTTTTTCCCCTTTTATTTGTACTAGTATCGTCTTCCATCTAACCTCTAGACATTTTCCCTTAGAGCTAGCTCTCCAGCAAATTATATTTTTCAAAGCTATTGTTTCCTGGATGCTAATTCTGGAGTTAATATATTTATTAAGCCTTGTAACTACAAAGCTGGTAGCTAGCCCTGTACCTCGCCTTTACTCTAGCCTCTCATATATATATATATATATATATATATATATATATATATATATATATATATATATATATATATATATATATATATATATATATATATATATATATATATATATATATATATATATATATATATATATATATATATATATATATATATATATATATATATATATATATATATATATATATATATATATATATATATATATATATATATATATATATATATATAATCGAACTCTTTTAACTAGTTGGGTAAGAAGAAGACAATTTACAAGTTAAGCAATCATAAAAAGAAATCCCTCATGCGAATCCTTGGAAGACATTTTCTAAAATGATTACCTACCTTGAGGTGAGAACTTTTGTTAAAATAAAAGAACGGGAAAAAAATAACGAAAAAAATTAAAATGCATTATCATTTTTTTAATTTTATATATTTTTATAATTTCAATGCAGATCCTGAAAAGCCTAATAAACTGTAAAGAGAAAATAAATATTTAAATCATGTGTGTGAGGAGGACGTTGTTACGGATCAAATCAGGAGTTTGCCGAAATATGAATGGACCTAAATATGTTTTTTAAAATTCTAGTGATCTTTCTAGTTTGTCAATTTATAATGTATATTGGTCGCTTTTCTTAATAATCAAATTCTCATATGTAAACATTCTACACCATTTGCAACAACTCGAGGAATTAATATTGAATAAAACTTTTTAACACACTGAAAAAATAGGAATGCAAATTTTTATAACTTTGGAATTTTTCTGAATTTTAATTGACCAGTAGAAAATATTACGTAAGAAAGGAAATTAAAACATTCCTTTATTATATCATGGGGAGGATGAATTAAATTTTTACTGAATAACTAACATTTCCCATGTTTTAAATCTTAAGCCTTAAAACATCGAAATGAAAAGTATAAAAGATTGTGAATGGAAATTTGTTAATTTGAGTAAGTGTTAGGAAATAATTTCAGGACATTAAATAATATAGATAGTGTGAAATCACATGAATCTGTCCAAAAAAAAAATAAGTAAACAGATAAATTAAAAAATAAATTAAATTTTATTTTTGGTTTCACCCTTAACCCTTAGTTGTACATGCAAAATAAATTTTATAAAAAGGAAGAAGAACATAAACAATGACTATAAAATTAAAACAACAATCACTAATTACCAATTTAAAAAATCGTGCAATTATTTTTTATTATTCTACAGGTACTACTTTCAGTAAAAGTCACTATAAATATTTAAATATAATATTTATAAATATATTATTGCACATTAAATGTAGATCATTCAAAAACTTTTGTTAATGTTCCATACAATTTGAGTACTCTAAATATAAGATCTCTTTAAAGATTACAAATGAGCTATCCGAAAGGAGATCATTCTAAAAAATATACTACTCGTTTAAGAAAAAAGCATTTTCTCAAATTCAGACGAAATGCTTTCTCATTTTATTTTCCCGTTTGACTCCTAGTTTTTACATCAGAGTTTAGTATCTAGAAAATTTTACAGCAATATTAGTATCTTTTAAAAGCTCTCATTTTAAAAGTAAAATTTTGTAAAATAAGAGTATATTGCGCTTTTCAAAATTTTCATCCTAAAATTTGTGAGCAATGTCTTTGTAACAATATTAATTTCCACTTTCGACAATGCACAAACCAAGTAAATTATTAAAGGGGCGTAAGCTGAAAGGCCTAGCGTACAACTAATAGATTTATTTACAGTTTTCATTTCGGTAATAAATATAGTGTTAGAGAATTTTATATATTTTTAATATGGTCATATTTAATATTTCAGTTTAACTTACGCTGGTATTTTGAAATTTAATTTGTTAAGTCTTGCAAAACTAACGATTTACAAAATTGTTTTAAAATCCATATTACTTTGTTCTTCAGACACAATCTCTAGTGCATCTTAAAAATCGGTATTCCGGTAGTTTTAATACGTAAACATGTCAAGATATATATTAAATGACGAGTTAATATATTTTTAGCCGGAGATTGAAAAGGCTTCAAGCTCAAATATCATTATTTCATAAAATTTTAGACATTTGTTTAAATCTTGTATCTGTATGTTCAACTTTAATCAAAAGTTTCGTCATTTGATTTGATTGATTTTTGACATTGTTTTTAACCAAAATATCAAATCGTACAGTATGCCAATTACAACATGACAATTTAATATATGATGTACAGTTTTAGGGATGACATTTTTATTTGCATATAAGGGTTTGCAGTTTTTAAATTTTTAATATATATATATATATATATATATATATATATATATATATATATATATATATATATATATATATATATATATATATATATATATATATATATATGATTCGTCTCTTACCTGGTATTTAGTTATTTGAAATATAAACTGGAAATGTAATGTATATTGAAGGAAAACAATAAAAATGGGCTGGAAAATCAAATTCAATAAATTTAAGGTAAATGTGTCTTTCCCAGTCATGGATTTTTTCTTCACATATCAAAACTACGAATACAAATTCATATAGCATATTTTAAGGTTAATTGAGCCATGGAAAATGATTTTGTAAACTAAAAAAAATAAAAAATTTGAAAAAATAAATATTAATATAAGTTGGTTTAACATAGTCATACTACTTTAACAATGTAATATTATGTGCCTTTGCATTGCCAGGTTGCTGGATCAGCATCAGACGTAATCTTGCAAAAATTTATAGCTACTTCGGAACAAAAAAAAAAAAAATTTTTTTTTAATATATTGAAATTATGTAGATGAAATATTATGAAATAAAGTAAATTATGCATATTGTTTAAAACAATTATGTTAACCATATATATATAAATTTTATCATCACTCAGGTCGAGGGTTACAGGAGGCTCCAAGTATTGTTAAATCATGATAGGTATTTTTATTATTTAATTTTTAAAAAAATTTTGTGATTTTACTTTACAAAATAATTTTCCTCAGCCTAATTCCAAAAAATTTATTTTGGACTAATTCGTCTTCATAGTTTTGATATACAAAGGAAAAAATCCATGACTTATAAAGACACACATACCAAATTTAAAAATAGTTAAAGTACTGAAAATCCTGTTATAAAATGATTATTAGGCTGATTACAGAAGGCCAAAGAGTGAAAGATAGATTCCGAAAGAGGGAAGTTTGGAAATCAAAGCATTTGATATGTCCAGCGTGACAGCAAAAGATTCACTGAAATGCTAAAGAGCAGAGGACCAAGAGTCAGAGAAGGGAAAGTAGATCACCAGTAGAGCGTTTCTTATGAAATTCATACTGATGATCAGAGGAAAGATTAGAAGAATTGAGATTTTTCTAAATCTTTGTTAAGGATAGATTTAAGAACTTTAAAAAAAAAATGAGGTTAAAGAATTAGTACAGTAGTTAGAGAGTTGAGATGGATCCCTCTTCTTTGACACATACTGAATGAGTGAATGTTTCCAGCAAAAAGGGAAGGCTGAAGTTGAAAGACAGATGAAATAGTTTAGTAATTCAGGGTGCAAGCTCAGAAGCACAAATTTTGAGAACCACAGGAGGGATACTGTTAGGACCTTATGCCTTCTTAGTGTTAAGCTCAGAGTGAGCAGAAATGACATCTTTAGAAGGAATTACAATTTCATGCATTGAAGGATTTGGAATAGCTCTGGAATTGTGTAAGGTTGAATTAGAGGCAAAAGTTAGAGCAAAGAGTTCAGCTTTAGAGGAAGGCAAAACAGCAGTTGAATAGTGGTTTATATATATATATATATATATATATATATATATATATATATATATATATATATATATATATTATATATATATATATATATATATATATATATATATATATAATATCATTGAGACACATTTTTATCAACTTTTCACTTTATATTTCCATATCCTTTAGTTAGGAAACCTATACAAACACATTTGAGAGAGAAACGTGATGAGAGTATATACTGTTGTAAAGTTTTCATCATTTGTAATGAAAAGTCCATTGGGTCTAGATTGGGTGTAACACTTGTATTGTCATTAAAGTAATATATTTTAGTGGTATTTTAGCAAGACAATTTATCCCATCAAGTTTTTTACTTGTCCATATTTTTGCATATTAATTTTTACATTAAAAAATATTATTTCACAGACTGATATTATTGGTCTTGTCTACATCTATGGTTTCTTTCAGTTGTTCTTAGTATTTTGTAGAAACAAAAATTATAAATATTGTGGAAAGAAATAAAAACAGTTTTGTGAAAATATATTGCGATACTATAGTATTTGAAGATTTAAAATACAGTATATATTTCATAGTGTAAAATGTATTTTTGGTCACTGTTGCATTCGCTTCATGTATCTACAATTATATATATATATATATATATATATATATATATATATATATATATATATATATATATATATATATATATATATATATATATATATATATATATATATATATATATACCTTTTTTTTTTTTTTTCCTTCTCACCCCTGACCACCCCATGTTGAGGCGGCCACACTTCGCTAATGAAGCTTCCTGCCGCAGTCGGTCTCGTCCAGAGATCCTTCAAAGAAGTGATGCCCAGAAGATTTTGGGGCGAGAGTTGGAAGGACAGCGTAATAGAAAGTGTTTCACGGTCTCCGGGGCCATTCCGCATCTAGTACAGGTGGGAGATGCTGCCTGGTTTATTTTGAATTCGTGTTTGTAATGTTGTAGGTTTGGGTGGTGCCTGCATCTCAATCTTGCAAGTGAGGTTTGTAAGTGTCTTGGGAGGTTGTTGTTATATATATATATATATATATATATATATATATATATATATATATATTATATATATATATATATATATATATATATATATATATATATATATATATAATATATATAATATTTATATATATATAAAATTTAAAAAAATAAAAAAAAAAAAAAAAAAAAAAAAAAAATTTTAAAAAAAAAAATCATATTTTTTCAGATTTAAAATGATAGGGGGCCTCTTTATATATAATCATAAAGGTGAGGTCCTTATTTCACGTGTATATAGGGATGATATTGGAAGAAATGCTGTAGATGCATTCCGAGTTAATGTGATACATGCAAGACAACAAGTTAGATCACCAGTTACAAATATAGCAAGAACCAGTTTTTTCCATATCAAGGTTTTGTATTTTTTCTGTATTAATAAGATTTTCATTTTATCAGATTGTTATATTTAGTACAAAGTGGACTAATGATTGAGTTGGTGAATTAATTATATTTAATGAATGTGTATTTCAAATTTCTGCCTTTTAAAACTATTGTCTTAAACCCAGATTAATAAATTGTAAGATCTTATTCATTATTTACCGACATCTTTAAAATATGAAAGCTTGAATGCTCCTAATTGAATTTTTTATATTAATTTTGTAATGGATTTTGCTTTTGCTTATATATTAGTTAATATTAAATACTAGTCTTAGTCATCTGTTTATCAAATTTTTTTAAAAACTTTTTTACCTTTTTTCTTTAAGATTTTAAATACTTCTTTTAATTCTTAGAGATCAAATATATGGGTTGCTGCAGTCACAAAACAAAATGTCAATGCATCCCAAGTTTTTGAGTTTCTCATCAAAATGCTGGAGGTGAGTTTTGTATGACAGCTTTATTACTTTCATTTTATTTTTATGGGTTATGTAAATTGTGTTAACTACACTGTTTCTTATTTGCAGTTGATGAGTAGCTATTTTGGAAAAATATCTGAAGAAAATGTCAAAAACAATTTTGTACTCATATATGAACTCCTGGATGGTAAGTAGAAGCGAATATTAAATATATTTTAGTGAAGGTCCTTTCTTTTTGGTAATAAAGTTAGAGGTGAGAAAGAGTAAATATGTAAGCATTGATTGATAAAATTTGAATTATTAGAAGGAAAAGATAATTGAAAACCTTGAATACAAGAAGAGTGGAGAAGACAAATATATGAATGGAAATGCTATAAATTTTGATGACTTTAGCAGATCACTCAGTAAAGGCTTGTCTAAAAAAACCTCTTAATGTTGATTTGTGAAGATCGGAATTAAAAACCAAGATTAGTAACTTGAGCAGTATGATTCCTATATATATATATATATATATATATATATATATATATATATATATATATATATATATATATATATATATATATATATATATATATATATATATATATATATATATATATATATATATCGATTGATATTAAAATCAGATCTAACACTGGTCATTTATTTATTAGTATATCTATACTTACTTGATAAATCTATAAATAACAGTAAATTGATAATCTTTGTTACTTAAGTATAGTTACTCTATATAGTTAATTGAAGCATACATAAAAAAAAAAAGTTTAGTATTTTTGAATTTTTTAAATGTTGAGTTATCGATATGAATTTCGTTGTTTCTGGTTTTCAAGTTTTGTAGCTAAAGAATTTGACATTATATACTCTTGAACTGTTTTAAACATCTTCTGAATAATACTTTTTATATTCTACAGAAATCCTTGATTTTGGTTATCCTCAAAATACAGACACAGGAGTTTTAAAGACATTTATAACCCAGCAAGGAATAAAGACTGCTACCAAAGAAGAGCAGTCACAAATTACTTCTCAGGTATGGAAAGACTTTTTTTAAATAATTGTATAAATCAATTTTTCAAATGATTTTTCTAGTTTATTGTCTATTAAATTTTTAGCTTTTCCTTTTATATTTTTAAAGTAATCTATAAATTACTTTTCAAAATAATTGACCCATGTTCTAGTTCCTTCCCACTCCCACTTGATGATATTCGTAACAATTTTACATTTTTTATTGCTTCTCTTGTATATGCTCTTGTAGCAATTACCTTAAGAAAAAATCCTACCTGAAAGTTTAATGCTTTTAACAAATGAACATATTCTTTTGCCATTCAGAATGCTGAGTATTATTATTATTATTATTATTATTATTATTATTATTATTATTATTATTATTATTATTATTATTATTATTATTATTAAAGGTAACAGGCCAAATTGGATGGCGCAGAGAAGGTATTAAGTACAGGAGAAACGAATTATTTTTGGATGTTATTGAATATGTTAACTTACTTATGTCTCCGCAAGGTAAGTTAATTTAAGTCTACCGAATAGAGTTTTAATTTTAAACCCTGTAGCATGTAATTTATTTGTGATATTCCTATTGTTCAATGTAAAAATTTGAGCAAAGACTTTTCAAATATTTTTAAATAATAAATAACCATTAGGGGCAGACTTTTCATGAATGAAAGATTAAAAAAATATTTTATACAAGTCTCTCTACTTTTATATATAACTTTAATTTAGAAAAGTTATTATTATTATTATTATTATTATTATTATTATTATTATTATTATTATTATTATTAGATGAAGATGAAGGAAAATCATAAATATTTACAATAATGTTAATGTTTGTAAACTTTTTAAAACTCGGAATCTGTGAATGTATAAACTCTATAAAATGTTTTTTTAAGTTTATTAAATCGAAAGTAGAAAGTCTGGAAAATATTTTTGTAAATTAAGTTGAATGTTGAAAGTCTGCGTTATGTTTTTGAACATTTAAGTATTTGTATTAATTTCTTTTCCCATTAAAGGTCAGGTTTTATCAGCTCATGTAGCTGGGAAAGTTGTTATGAAAAGCTACTTATCTGGGATGCCAGAGTGCAAGTTTGGGATCAATGATAAAATCATTATGGACGCTAAGAGAGGTATATATATATATATATATATATATATATATATATATATATATATATATATATATATATATATATATATATATATATATATATATATATATATATATATATATATATATATATATATATATTATATATATATATATATATATATATATATATATATATATATATATATATATATATATATATATATATATATATATTATATATTTATATATCCTATTGTTAGTTATTTTGCTTCTCTTGTATAGGTTAACTTATATTTGATTTTTTTTTTTTGTTCAAGTAAATATCTTAAAATATCTTAGTTTTTTGTATTTTGTACTGTATTTTTAGATATAAGTGGGGAAATATTTATAAAAGCTCAAATATATCTTAGGAACAAATGAAGATTCTCAACGTTCAGGTAAAACTAGCATTGCCATCGATGATTGCCAGTTTCATCAATGTGTTAAGTTATCAAAGTTTGAAACAGAGCATGCTATTTCCTTCATTCCTCCTGATGGTGAATTTGAACTTATGAGGTTTGTTTTATATTTAATTATTATTATTATTATTATTATTATTCATTTTTTCTCCCAGATATTTTCTCAGATTTGGGAACTAGCATACAACAGTTTCTTCTTTGTATCAGAGTATAAAAGGTGTTGAAAACTTGAAGGTTATCATTACAATTTTTAGTAACATAATTATAGAGATCCATAGTTTTATTAAGAGCAGTTCTATTGGGATTCAAAAGTTTTATCCTTGTGGTTACATTCAAGTCTACCGAATAGAGTCTTAATTTTAAACCACTGTAGCATGTAATTGAAAGATTATATTATTGTGGTACTTGAATAAACATTGGGAGTGGATATGTTACGAAAAATATTTCCCGATTTTGAAGAATATTCTTATTTGCCTGACTAGTGAAGTAAAATGTAATATATATACCTTTTTATATAATCTTGAATACACCATAGATTTATATACAATATAATGCCAGAGGCTGGAGCTTGTCCCTTTTGTATTGAAAGAATGAGTTAATAAATTGACCAATTTTTTATTTAAATTACCTATATTTATAATTTTGAAAAAGTTAATAGTTTTTCAATTTTCATTTTTTTTTTTAATACAGATACCGCACTACGAAAGATATTTCATTACCATTCCGTGTAATCCCGTTGGTTCGCGAGGCTGGTAGGACCAAAATGGAAGTGAAAGTAGTTATAAAGAGTAATTTCAAGCCATCACTTCTGGCTCAGAAAATTGAGGTAAGTTAACAACAAAAAATTTTGTATCTTTCGCAGATTCTTTTTCAAAGTTAAATTTTATAAATTATTTTCATTTTTTATCAAATATTTATTAATATATGAAAGTATTTAAGTGTAATAATAATAATAATAATAATAATGGAATTTACCACCTTTTTTCTATTTAAAATAGGTTCGAATTCCAACTCCTTTGAATACTTCTGGAGTACAATTAATTTGCATGAAAGGGAAAGCCAAATATAAGGCCTCTGAAAATGCCATTGTTTGGAAGTAAGTTTTCTTTCACTTCCTCTATCAATTTCTTTCTATATATATATATATATATATATATATATATATATATATATATATATATATATATATATATTATATATATATATATATATATATATATATATATATATATATATACTTCCTCAATAAATGTAGAAAGTTCCCTTCAATTAGCTGGGGACAGTCAAACTTGTGACGATTGATCTTTTCTGGATTTCTATAGTGCGTTAAACGCCAGAATGTCTGAAGTTAACAGACGATTGGTCTGGGTCCTTTCGATACTTTATGAACCCTTTTTTCATGATTTTGTTTTTTAAGTTTGATATTTTCTAGCTTGGTGACTGTAGATAGAGGAATCTTCATTTCAAACTTTTCTACCAAACTTTAATTTTGGGAAAGTAACATTCTTTAACACTATACAATCGAATGAACAATCCAGTGTGATTTTGCTCGTAACTTTGTCTTTTCCACGGCCACAGTATATTGACTTTTGAGTACATTCTGTAATCTGACATTAATGGCTTGAAAATGTGCTTGTTCACATTTTTTAGTATATTTTTCTCGTTGCATGTATTGAAACATCTCGTAAATATATATATATATATATATATATATATATATATATATATATATATATATATATATATATATATATATATATATATATATATATATATATATATATATATATATATATATATATATATATATATATATATATATATATATATATATATATATATATATATATATATATATATATATATATATATATATATATATATATATATATATATATAGAATCAAGAGAATGGGAGGCATGAAGGAAAGTCAAATCTCAGCTGAAATCGAATTGCTGCAAACGGATACGAAAAAGAAATGGACTCGACCTCCAATATCCATGAACTTTGAGGTATTTCAAATTTACCTTTCTTTTTGTTACATATTTGTAGTTTCCAGTTTTTTTTTGTTTTTTTTAAAATGTGAGGTTTAGTTTTATTTTTCTAAATGATAGATTATTTCTAAGTGTTTAGCTTAATTTTTAATTCACTTTCCTTTTGTTTTATATTATATTTTGTTGAGTATTGGGAACATTGTTAAGTTTCATGTATATTGAGTGAGGAATGGATAACTGGTAGGGAAATTTAATTTATATTTCCTATAGGCAGGTAGGCTGGGGATTATATCGTTGTTAGATTGTGATTGTATATTTTAGTTATGATCTGATTTTAATGTATTCCTAACAAAGGAATAAAAGGCACATTAGAATTAAAAAAAAAAAAGGATTAAGTTAACTTAGAAATAAAGTTAGAACTGATACAGTTTCAATGGAAAGAGGTGAAGGCTATAGGTATTAAACATGTTACATCTAAGATAAAGCTTCAGCATTTATCTTATGAATTTGAACTGCAGGCTTGAAATTTTCAGGTTTCAATTTTTAATAAATTTGAAGAATTTGAGGGTGGGAGAAAAATCTGGTGTGGAAGTGGACTAGAACCACTGGGGTAGTTTTAAGATTAACGTAGGGTAAGTGGCATATCATCAAGAGTATATAGATCAACAAAGGAACGGTGATCAAAGAGGAGATATAGTTCGTTGGTTCAAGTGAAAATTTTACCAATATTGAAAAAGGAGAATGAATGACTGAGAATAAGGATAGTCAATGAAGAAATATGGGAAGTTGAGGTGAAATTACATGAAGAAGCGGAAAATATACAGCATGTATGAGATACTTTGTCTTCAAAAGTCAAAAACTTTTATTATATATAAATTGAGAAAATACAGTAACAACATTAAGCTAAAAATGATTTCGCTGTGTATCATAAGATGTAATTTTAAAAGGAAAAATATTTGGTATCATTTTTTTCAGTTTTTAAAGAGATAATATATGCATCATGCGATTAATAGACTCATTTATTATAAATATCCTATAGTGTGGCGCTAACCCTGTTGTGAATCTTGATAGTGTTGCTGAAGCTGTCCTTAGTTTAGATTTTACATTGAGTTCTAATAATAACATATAATTCGATACCATATCTTTAAAACTATTATTATTATTATTATTACATTTTATCATTTTCGTTTAGGTTCCGTTTGCTCCTTCCGGTTTCAAGGTTCGATACCTGAAGGTGTTTGAGCACAAGC
>SEYY01002922.1:55000-65000 GCA_009176605.1 Armadillidium nasatum | reverse complement strand
ATGGTTTCGCGGGTTTAATGATAAATGGTAATATGGAGCAAAAGTAAAAAGACCTTACAAGTTTACTTTATTAAATTAAAAACTAACAATTTTACTTTATCAATAGTGTGTTTAGTTTATAACATAGTTTAAAGTTACGTCTTGACTAAAATAAGTTGGGATTTAACAGGTAACAAAATATTTTACTGAAGGGAAACAAAATTTATATAATGCAAAGGGAATTACATTTTGTCAATTAAATTTTGAAGAAATTTCCTTTGAAATATTTTTTAAAGAAAAGAAAAAAAATTAATAAAGACAAATTCTCTTTCCATATCCAATCCGACTTTCTCTTCAGCTCAATTATATGTTAAAGGGTCTTGAATATTTTTTTCACATCCGTCTTCAGTAAAGCAAAAAACTATTCAGTTTGTTTTCAGTTTCCTTTATATCAGCAAAACATTTACCTAAAATTATATATTCAAATTCTAATTATTTATATGTAAAAAATCTGAGAAAATACATTTTATTTTTTTTTATTTATTTATTTTACACATTCAAAATCCTGGAAATCGGTAAGTGAAAGATGTTTCAAGGCATAAAAAATAAATTATGTTAATGTGAGTAGGTCTTTTCGAATATTTTTGTGCATTTTGTCTAGAAAGTAGAAAAAGGGAATATAAAAAGTCTTATAATTGGATACTATCATTTACTACTCTCATGTTTTAGGGTTCATCATATCATACGCCTCATCATCTGTGTTTGAATTAAATTCGACATCCGTTTGCAAACTGGTTCTAGAGTCAAATTTTCGGAACATCTCTTCAAGAAGACTACTGAAGGACAAAAATTCTAAATTCTTGCTAAGAAGATGCAACATGAAGCAATCACCCGCTTGTAAATGCTTAGAAAGAACTTTTAAAGCATTTTTATATTTAATTTGCGCCTTTTTAAGAAGTAAACCAATTCTTATTACGGGTAAACAATAAATTATACCCCTATATATCATTCCTAAAGCGCTTACTATCGCTAAAAATATAAACCAAAACCACAGGAATACAAAGATCTTTTCATTTATAACATTAAGTCCTAAAACGCACAAAATGTCTCTATTTTGCCGCGTGCCTGATGGACCAAATAAATAAAAATTGCACTTTGTGACACGAGGAAACAAAATTATGAGTGGATCAGTTCGTTTTGAATCATCTTCGCCAACGTACTTCAGAAGATCGATTCCGATACTCATGTATTTTTCTCCCAAAAATTTGTTTAGAAACCAAAGATTGAAAACTGTGTTCGTGAAATTTAAGAATTCGCAGAAAAAGAATTTAAATGCGTAAAAATGATGACGATGCAAAGATCGAACCATGTAGTCTGTTAAAATGTAAATTTTTTCTCTTCTTTCCTCTTGGGTTACAGCTGGACTGGATAGACCCATTACCATGGCGTCTAATTTTCTTCCTTCCCATGCTTTCCATAACCAATGAGGAGAATAAAATAATATACCCTAAAAAAAATAAAAGAAAAAATAATTACATTGAATTGATATAAAAAATCAGAATTATATAAAAAAATTTTAAAAAATAAACATTGTTAATATTATACTCTAAAAATGTAATTTAAACGACAAAGTAACTTATTACAGTCCACAGTCTTTATATTAATTATTATAATTCCCATAGAACTAAATAAAAATGGGAAGTAAGTAAAAAAAAAAATTTAAAAACTGGAGAAATGGGAAGTAAATTAAAAAAACAAAACAAAATAATTTAAAAAACTGGAGAGAAATGGGAAGTAAATTAAAAAAAAAATTAATTTAAAACTGGAGAGAAATGGGAATAAAAAAAAAAAAAAAAATTAAAGTAAAATTAGGGGGAAAATTTAAAAGATCAAAATGAATAAAGAAAAATTGAAAGAGAAATTAAAAGAAAAATAGGTAAGCAATAAATTAAAATAAGCAATAGGGAAAGAACTTTAAAAAAATGAATAGTAATGATAATAGGAAATAATAATAATAATAATAATAATAATAATAATAATAAATAATAATAAAAATAATAATAAAAATAAAAATAAAATAATAATAATAATAATAATAATAATAATAATAATAATAATAATAATAATAATAATAGGAAAGAAATTCAAAAATATAAGAAATTAAAAAAAAATGGGAAAAATTGAAAATGAGAACGAAATTAAAGAAAAATAGGAAATAAATCAAAAGAAACACTTAAGAAATTTAAAGAGGATTACATACCTGAATAAATAAAAGAAATGGAACCCACTGATAGTAAGCGTGGTATATCATTGTGTCCCCTTCTTCATAGGGACCAATCCCAGCAAATTTAAAGGCAGGATTATCTATAATGATTAATATTTATCTAATTAAAATTTAGAGAATACAATCTTGGAATATAAAGAGTGAATTAGAATTCTTTTATACGGTTAACAATTCATCCTTTTTATTCTTAAAACATGAAGAGGAATTTACGTTTTGAACACGTTTGTCCTTTTTTAACTAATATATTTTTTTTTTCACCTTCAAGATTTTTTAAAAAAAAATAACGAATTGAAAATACATACTAAAATAATGAAATTGAATTTCAATATTTTCCTCACTGAGTTTACAATTTCACATTTTTTCAATCGCAGCAAATTACAATTTATTTTTCAGAAAAAAAATAAGTGTCATATAAACCACATAAGCAATAAGAACCTAAAATTACTTTTTATTTTACATGACCATAAAGCATTTTTTTTAACATTTCCGTTTATGAGGATTGTAAGTATTAATTTTTTTAGTTCAATCATAATACAATGGTATTTATATTATTGGGACACGGGTTTGAATTTTCATCATAGAATTTTAGCAATTCTTAACTTAAAGAATTTAGAAAAACTAATCAACAAAATTATTATCATTATTATTATAATTATTATTATTCTCATTATCATTATCATTATTACAATAAAATCAAATTTTTTCATTCAAAACGACATGGCCAAAATTCTTTTTTAAAAAATTCAGAGAATTTTATATTTAGTTTGGGGATTTTTATTCCTTAAGAAATAGTAGTAATAATAATAAATAATAATAATAAGTAATAAATAATAAGTAAATAAATAATAGATTAATAATGATAAATTAATAAATTAATAAAAATACATAATGATAAAAAATAAAAATATATAATAAATAATATATAATTATAATAATAAAAATATATAATATATAATAAATAATAATAATATATAAATAATAATAAATAATAATACAAAGTATACTACTACTTTACCAGTACTTAGGATTACATTTTGTCAGACATAGGGTAGGATGTACCCTACCCAAAACCAAAAGAAATCTAGTCTCGAAGTTTCGAATTTAGATCTAAGTAAATGAAGCAATTTTAAACTTGCCTAAATATTTAGGGAGAGTAAAAGTAGTGTGAATCCAACAGTAAGTATTCACTACATCATCTTGTAACCCTTCGGAGCCTCCGTGATGACAGCTGAAATAAATAAATAAATAAAAATATATATATATATATATATATATATATATATATATATATATATATATATATATATATATATAATATATATATATATATATATATATATATATATATATATATATTATATATATATATATATATATATATATATATATATATTATATTATATTATATATATTATATATATATACCGTGGCTCGAACGGTAGGGTGATTGACTCACGTGCTTGAGGGCGCCGGTTCGATCCCACTTCGGGATCCTTGGTATATACTACCTAGAAAGTTCCTCTCCTCGAATAGGGCAATGCCGTGAGATGTGAACTTTTATTTATAATATATATATATATATATATATATATATATATATATATATATATATATATATATATATATATATATATATATATATATATATATATATATATATATATATATATATATATATATATATATATATATATATATATATAATCTTACCACCGTTAATGAGCAAGGCCACCATTGTAAGAGGGAGTCCCTTTATTTAGTATTGCAAAATTATAAAAAAATGTAAAACAAAAAAAAATCAGCCTAAAATAGTTAAAGTCTAACTGAAATTATAGCAGGAAAGATAAGCGAAACTGAAATCAGATATGAGAACAGCCTTCCAATTAATTTGCAAGTTGGATTAACTGAGTAGGAATAAAAATCTCCCAACCTACAATAAACAGAAGCTTCAGAGTCTTTAAAACCACCATTGTAACCGTTGTAACTCACGGGGTTTCCAGGTCAATTTGTCAATTTATGTTGATCCCAATGTTGTTTAAATGGTTTTTTCACAGGCTTGACGGAAGAGTTGTAGAGAAAGAAAGAATAATTTGAAGATGTTTAGAGCGGGAGATTTAAAGAATAGAAAATAAATAAAGAATAGATTAGATTTAAAAGAGTTGAATTTCACAATACTGAGGCGACCTTCACTAGGGAATCTTATTCAGATCAGCAAGAATAGGAACAGAAAAAATAAGGTAATTGAGGCAACTCTGTAATCAAAAGCATCAGTAGTTAAAATAAAGAATAGAGAAAGAATGAGAGAGAAAAAGTGAGAGCGAAAGAGTGAGAGAGAGAAAGAAGAAATAGAAAAAGAAAAAGAAAAAGAATAATTACTTTTATTTATTATTAGATGTGCGCTAATAACCTAAATATTTACTTTTTATTAATATTTTCAAGAGGAGAGACAAATTTATTTACATTTTTAATTTTAAAATATCTTACAATTAATTATTTATTAATTAATTATTTTAAAACTTTAATGCATTATAAAATATCTACGCTTTTGAAACACTTTGGTAGGTTAGGGAAAGGAAAAATGAGGAAAAGAATTCCTAGATATCTTTATAGGAATCTAATATTCTTAATAAAGATCTTCCTTTCGAAATTGTACTGTTGCTTGCAAGAAAAGTATTTAAATTATTGGGTGCGCAACTCGACTAAAAAGACCTAACACCAAAAAAGGTGTTATTGAAATTAATAAGATAAAAAATAGCAAGCTCAAAATTAAAGAATTTTGTAAGTTTTTGAACATGACCATTATGAAGAAGGATAATTTCTCCCTTTACTGTACATCGTGAAGGTGAAAGTGTGATGAAATATTCAGCTACTTTCACAAGCCTTCTCCATTCACATCTATCTTGCTTCTAAATCCCTCCTTCACCTATCAAGCTCTCAGCATCTCTTTTAAACCCATCTTTCATTTTTCTTTAGATTTCCACTACTTATTATCCCTTCTATATGTAAAACCAAAAAGTTTAGAGTTTCATTTTTCTCCTATTCTATGCAGGTATTCAAACCCTATCAGAGATACATGTCGTGCTTTGCCTTTCAAATTCGAATTCTGATCGCACTTTCCCATGAAAAGCGAATTTGTAGCTCAAGGTTTCCTTCTCGCCTCAATGACAGATCCTCCTCCTTTTATTTCTAACATTCTCTACCATTTTTCCCCATTTTCGCGTTAATATAAGCATTCAAGTTTCGCTAATATACAGTGCAGTCGGCGCAAATACTGTGTATGAACAAAAAATCTAGTCTTCCCTTTTCCTAGATGATTTACCTTTCTTCTAAATTTCTCAAAACCATCCTGTCACTTTTTTCTTCTTCAGATATCGTGTGATTTATCTTATACATATATCCTTCTTTATCTTAATAATCATTTTTAGATACTTATGTATATCAACTTTTCTTCTAATTCCTCTCATAAATTCATCCTCGTCTTGTTATTAATATTCTCAGGCTTCTCTCCTATTCTGTATGAGTCATCATACAGAATAGGACACTGATAAGTCTGTTAGTGGCATTAATTACAAGTCATTTTGCACTTTTGATTCGTTCAAATTTAGATGCCAATTGACACAGACCCCGTTTTACAGTCTAAAACTATGATGTAGTATGAGAAAAGAAGATCCTGACAATCCACAGACTTTACATACTTTTTTTTTTTTTTGCCTTCCCCTTCCTCTCATTCATTACTATATCCACACACACACACACACATTAAAAAAAGTAAACAAATCATTCATCCTAAAATCAAGCATCACACATCAGAGCTTTTCCTCTTGGTTAACTTCTAACGCAAGCTCTGCTTGCTATGCAATAAATAATATATAATATATATATATATATATATATATATATATATATATATATATATATATATATATATATATATATATATATATATATATATATATATATATATATGAGATTTACTTTATAGGATCCCCAACAATACTATTTGCTGTTATTAGAATACAAAATCCAAAAAGCATCGTAGTTGTAATCTTGTAATGAAGTTTAAAGACGGCATTATCGATGTCGGCACTCTCCTTCACCCTGATAAGGCCACCAATGGCACTCAAGAGATCAACCAGGACCATTGTGGATGGATATTTTTCTTATACCATAGCAGCGCTGATATATATATATATATATATATATATATATATATATATATATATATATATATATATATATATATATATATATATATATATATATATATATATATATATATATATATATATATATATATATATATATATAACGATAACCATTAATGTTATTTAGTAATAAAGAAAATATTTAAAAATAAATAAAAATAAAAAAATACTATTTTTTTCGATTTTTAGTTTTTTTTTACTTGCTACCTTTTAGTTAATTTTTTTTTTAAATAAAAAAATTAAACATTTTGAAAAGAACAAACTATTAAAAGTATTTTAAAGATTAGTTTTTAAAAAATTTTGTATAACAATCATATGTCCTTACCTATTTTTTCATCACTTTGGTTTAAGCTACTATTTCTACGATCTAACCATGAAAATGTGACTTTTTAGCTAAAAATTGTTAAAACTTTGTTATTTAGAATTTAGAAAAGGTTTAGAAAAAATACGCTGAAAGTTCTGAATATCATTTTAGAAAAACTTCCCTGGGAGTACTGGATATCATTTTAAAAAAACTACATTGGGAATACGGAATATCAGAACTGAAAATTCCGCATTCGTTAAAGCGGATGTATTACTCACTTTAAAATTAACTTAAAGTATATACTTTTTAAATTAAACTCATGCTACCGAGGTTTCTGATGTCGGATAGTAAATAGCAACCGATATAGATGTTCTGCATAAAATCTACATATATAAATGTTAGTGAAAATATCTATATACATCGATTAAATAAATTTAAAATAGTAGATTTTAATTTATATGCAAACCCTTTGGAGACCCACACATCAAGTATTTAACTATATAACAAAACTGTATTTTACAGTTGATTTTGGAAAATGAAATCGGTTATTATATAGTTAAAGTAAAAAAAAATAAAAAATGACAGATCTTGTTAGAAATAAACACAGAATCACAAATTTGTTAAATAACTCCATTTATTTGCCGCTATATTAATTCACAGCGATAGGCAAACGAAATTTTCACTGTGTATGAGGAATATTTAAAATTAGATTTTTCTTTCAAATTTAACAACTATTCGTCTACTCTTCACTGTATTAAGAAATATAACTTTCAACATTACCCCTTGACTATGGCGGTGTAGATATATATTACTATTAGGTTACACACCAGTTGTATATACATTTATCTTTTCCGGTTATACACAAAACAAAACAAAAATAAGCTAATTAATTACAACTAACCTTGTACCGTTATGTGATATCAAAATAATCCATCTAATTTTAGAGCAGACTCAGATAGGTTGCTTATTCCAACACAGGAACTAAGATACTGATATAGAAAATTTTAACTCAAATATATGACAATGCCGTTTATAAGTACGTGTCTAATAATATGTTATATGGTATTAAAATTACTTCACTTTTAGAAGAAAAATACTAATATGATAAGTATATATATTATTATCTCCGAACACAAAAGAAGAGGATGAATAGAAGAGAATACATAATACTAATGTTAAAGGAATGTTTTGTTTTAATATATAGAAAATATTTACGAATTGATGTAGAAAGATAAAATAAAATTGGCTAAGAGAAGGTAAAAGAACCCACAAATTATGGGTTTATGTGCTTCACACTTCCCATAAAACAGTCCAGTGATTTTTTTTTTTTTTTTTTAACTGAATGAAAATATATGAAATAAAGATGAATTATGTTACTGAATAATTATTGAATAACTTTACGAATATAAGAATAAGGAAAAAAATTAAGGAAAATAAAATAAAATAGAAATTTAATTTAATTTTTTTATCACAAGTGACGTTATATTATTAGTTTTTATTAAGAGACATAATATATATATATATATATATATATATATATATATATATATATATATATATATATATATATATATATATATATATATATATATATATATATATATATATATATATATATATATATATATATATATATATATATATATATATATATATATATATATAAAGGAGGACAGCTCTCAACTCTAACTAACGTCCCATTTCTTTAACCTCCGTTCTTTCGAAAATTTTCGAATCTATCCTCAACAGGAATATTTGGAATCTTTACAATTCTTCTAATCTTATCCCCGATCGTCAGTATGGCTTTCGTGAACAAAAAAACGCTCTACTTGTGATCTTCTTTCCCTTCTCTCTGACTCTTGGTTCTTCAGTTCTTCGGCATTTCGGTGAATCTTTTGCTGTCGAGCTGGACATACCGAAAGCTTTCGATAGAGTCTGGCACAATGTTTTGATTTCCAAACTTCCCCCTTTCGGAATCTATCCTTTTATCTGATTACCTTTCTGGTCGCTCTACAGCACCTGTTATAGAAGGCCACCGTCATCTTTTAAATTAGTGGTGTTCCTCAAGAATCTGCCCTATCCCCAACACATTTTTTTGCTTTTAATTAATGACCTTCTCCCTATTACTTCATCTCCAATCCACTCCTATGCCGATGATCGGCGCCCCTCCAACAGGAGGTAATACATAGATTAATGGAAGGAGGGTAGCCTTGGAGCAGCTGATCTCTGATCTATCTCGTATTTTAGATTGGGGCAACGAAAACATGATCGTTTTCAATGCATCAAAAACTCAAATCCTTCATCTCTCAACTCGACACAACCTTCTACATAACTATGATATCTTCTACGAAAACACACAACTTAAACCTTCATCTGTCCTTAATATTCTTTTGTTTCTTTTTCTCGTGATCTTTCTTAGAAAGATCACATTACTTCTCTTTCCAAACAAGTTTCTAAGAGGTTAGTTGTTCTGAGGAGCCTTCAGAATTTCTTCACTCCACTTCAGTTGCTTGCTCTTTATAGGGGTGTTGTTCGTCCCTGTATGGAGTATGCATCACACATCTGGGGTGGTTCCACTCATACAGCTCTTCTTGAAAAGGTGGAGTCTAGGGCTTTTCATCTTATCAATTCCTCTGCTCACACTAATTCTCTCCAGTCTCTTTCTGCCCGTCAAATTGTTGCGTCACTGTTCTCTATACTATTCGCTATTACAATGGACATTGCTCTTCTGAACTCTTCCGTCGCATACCTCTTCCATTGAGAAAAAATCGAGCGATACACCTTTCTACACAGTCTTATCCTTTCTCTGTCTAACTCTCTCACCCCGGACTTAACCACTATGCTCAATCTTACATGTACTCTACTGGTAAAGTCTGGAACACACTCTCTCTTCGTCTATTTTCCCAACTTCCTATGACTTACACATCTTTAAACACCGTGTATCGGGGTATGTAGGCCTTAAATTTTACCAGATTTCTGTTTTTTCCCTAACTCTGGTGGAGATTTTACTAGGCCTCTGGTATTTGCCCACCAGAGGTAATATATATATATATATATATATATATATATATATATATAATGTTGAATGGAGCGTGAACCGAACATCTGTGGAGATTTTAATTATACGACTCTTTACAGCATTTCTTGAAAAGGTAGAGTCTAGGGTTGTCTAGTGTTGTCTAGTGTTGTCTAGTGTTGTCTAGCGTTGTCTAGTGTTGTCTAGTGTTG
>SEYY01002922.1:17500-32500 GCA_009176605.1 Armadillidium nasatum | reverse complement strand
TAGGTACCCTACTTACCAATTTCTCTCCAGATCATTCACCTTGGATGAGAGTTCACCCCAATGCAACATTATCAGTATTCTCCTTTCCATCAATTTTAATAATGTTGTCGACTTCACCCCAGAAATAATTCTCACTGAATGCCCAATAGCCAACATTATGTTTTAGTTAAACTGATATGAATTAAACGACCTAAGTTGCAATTCATAACAACAGAGTTTCATAGTTTCTACCTCTCTCCAGCAAAAGGCATTGCCTAGTAGTACAAGTTATTTTTGTACAACTTGAAATACACACCTTACGTATTGAGGGTGTTGAAAAACATTTTGATATTAAATATTCTTAAACAGTGAATGATCCTCTTATAAACCTTCTTGTAAGTCATTTTTAAATCTTGAAAAGAAATTTTTCGTGAATGCTAAAAGGAAACAATTTGTTCTAGCTTTAAGGTTTTCTACAGTCAAGCCTCTATTTCAGTATTTCCATTTTAAGCCTTATTACAGGTGAAAAATTTTTCATGAAATAATTCAAACACCTGAAATTTATTTAAACCTTAAAAAAAAAAACAAAATCAAAGCCGGAAAATTGCTCGGTACAAATTTCTATAGTTAGCTCTATTTAAAGTTTGGAAATTAAAGTGCTTTGTACGAGCACAGAATGATCATTTCTCGCATCAAATATGAATAAACTTTAAATGCATTATTTTTTCATTCATTTTTTTTTTGTTTTTGTTGTAGTCTTTAAAGGCTTGTTGTAAAATTATCTTCCAAAATTCAATTTCATCAACAAAGTTAAATATGTAGAACCTTATTTCCCAAATAAAGAAGATGACTAAAAAATTTGATGGTAAAAATAAAAGTCGTAAAAATAGTCACAGTTTAAAAAATAGGTCTAACAAAGTACAAAATCTAAAACTGAATATGCCTAAATTGTAACCATAATAAGCATGTCACATTCAAAAACACCCTTACAAAAAGGACAATATAAATTTACTCTTCGTACAAAAATATTTCCATGGATTTAAAACATGCCTCTCTTTCAAAAAATTAAGTTAAATTCGCTTTTTTTTTTTTAAATGCATTAATTATATTATTACATAAAACAAAATAACAGGACCATTTTTTTTTGTCAGGAATTGTAAATTTTTACGAGTATTTATATAAAAATAGGAGCTGCTTACATACTTGCTCGGTCCTTGTCCTATCAACATATAAATACATAGTTTGTTAAAAAATAAACTATACTGGTAAAAAATTTAAAAAATATATTATATATAATATATATATAAATATATATATATATATATATATATATATATATATATATATATATATATATATATATATATATATATATATATATATATATATATATATATATATATATATATATATATATAATATATATATATATATATATATATATATATATATATATATATATATATATATATATATATTTAAGAGATCACAAATTTTTATTTATATAGACTGCCTTTAAAATTTTTGCTGAAGTCTTGGCATTTTCAAATAATAGTAATAGTAGTTGCAGGAATAATTAAATATGATAAAAATTATCACAAGATAGTCAAATTAAATATATATATATATAATATATATATAATTATATATATATATATATATATATATATATATATATAATATATATATATATATATATATATATATATATATATATATATATATATATATATATATATATATATATATATATATATATATATATATATATATATATATATATATATATATATATATATATTATATATATATATATATATAAATATATATATATATATATATAATATATATATATATATATATATATATATATATATATATATATATATATATATGGCAGTATTAAGCTTCTCTAATCTGTGAATTCTCCAGTAAAATGTTTGCTTACAATAAATTTATTTACATAAATCTTGGAATATCCATAATAAATATTAACATATTTCTTCCCTAAATTATTAATAAATAATAATAATAATATGGGTAAAAGAAAATATAGTTAAATTAGCTTAAAAAGAACGGGTTCAACCTCCAATATAACACAACAACAAATTTTACAACACAATCAAACCAAACTTGCTGAATTAGCAAGAATTAAGAACTTTGAAAAAAAAAAAAAAATTATGCCACTTTAGTAGATCTAGATCTTCAATTCGAATGTTGTAGTGATTTAATAATTACGATAGTCCATTTAATTGCACAATAAATATATATATATATGAACATTAATAATAGTATGGGAACAAGTTTCCAAATTATTTTGCTCTTTAAAAAAAAAAAAAAAAAAAAAACAATCTATTCAATATAAAAAATGAGCTCAAAATATTTTTCTATATATATTACTGGACGAACTCGAAAATATTCTGGAAATCATGGTGTTAAAAAATGTTTAAAAATGATATGATTTTAAAGCAAAGAAAGCATACATAAGCAATATATATATAAACATTAGAACTCATCATGATTTCAAGATTTCAAATATAAAGAAACATTAATATCAGGTAAGTGTTTCTAAACCGCTTCGATTCGTTATCAATTGTCGTAGTAGTTATAATAATAATAATAATAATAATAAAAACGAATCCAAGTATGTTCTATTTAACATGAATGATCTTAATTAAGTTCTTTTTGAACCTAAAAAAAAAATAGGTAAACACTTATTAATATAACAATTCGTCACAAATTTGCTTACGATGCAGTCATCTCTCAATCATTATGACACTGTTCCTTTGCCCTGTAGTTTGTTGGCCAATTCAGTAATAAACTCTTTATAAATAAGGGGATCCATGTTCTTGGCTGAAAAAAAAGATTAAATTATTTTCATTTATATGACAATGAAAAAACGCTTAAATTTTAAAATCAGTTTACATAAGCAAAATATTTTATTTAACAGCTTTGAAAGTATTATTATTTTTTTTTTTAAAGTGTACAAGAACTGTTACTGAGCACTTGAATGTTACTGTACTGAGTTATGAAAGAGACACCAAGGACATCTATACGAAACGTTGAAGGTGTCAGATATATTATATCTCATAAATCAGATTATTTCTTGGAGGAAGGCAAAAATATCATAATTGAAAGGAGATATTAAAAATATATATGAAAAACGGATCTTGGAAGGTACGAGTTGATAGAATAGGAAATAATGAAATATCGGTGCAGGACTGTGAGTCTAGATATTACGAATGGGGATGGATGTGTGAAACGGACAGACTGTTGGCAGCCTTCAAACAATGTGACCATGGCTGAGATTAGTATAGCCAATAGGCAGGGTTGGTGATTACAGCCTTTAAGAAGAGGACCATTCTGGACAGGGAGGGCTTAACAGTTCGTTATTTTAGCGTCGCTAAGGTCTTCTGACCAGAGATCCTACTAACAAGAAAGGGAAGAAAGGAATCAATCTCAAAGGATGAATGAAAATGAAGGTATGTCGAACAATCACCTGTTCCTGCATGAAAACCTGCCCTGTACACCAACATGGGGCGGAACACAGCAATAAAAAAAGATTAGCGTTTGTAGCAAAGGAGAAACACTTGGATGACAGAGACCAAGGGATATTTGAATGATCAGCTCTAAAGCGCAAGGAGAGAGACCTTCGTGAATTGAAGTTGATAGTTTATAACTGACTTTTCCCAGGCAATGGAAAAAATACTGAAGATCGCCTGGGTTACCGGTGATAATTCGATGGTATTTGTAAATAAACAAACAAGATAGTAAAATATTGGTCCGATAAATGATGATAACTTGCTTCGAGATGTCGGATATGGCAAATATGCAAAATGGTCTTCAAGGCTCAGAATAGGAAGTAGATTTTAGTAGACTCGGATGGGAGAAATGAAGTTAGGAATAGCTCTCTTGCCCTTATTATGAAAAAGCATGACCTTCATATTCGCAGGAGAAAACTGAAAACCTTACAAACCGCACCAGGTAGTGTTGCTGTCAATAACCAGCTGGAGTTAGTGTTCCATATTTGGTTGTTTCGAGATAGGAACAAAGTGTAAGATCAATAATAATAATAATAATAATAATAATAATAATAATAATAATAATAATAATAATAATAAATAATTATTAAACCTTTAAAATAATAAAAGATTCAAGTAAAAAGAGACTTTATTTAAGATGAGAAGACTCTTACCTAGTTGATAAAGAACGAACCAGTCGCCAATATGACACTTCCTTGCAACAGCTTCAACATTTTCTGGAGAAGCAAGTCGAGATCGCGTTCTCAAAAGAATTTGACGGAAACCTCTGTGGAAGGTGCACATACGGTACAAAAGACCAATACCAGAAACTACAGCAACAATAATAAACCTGTGGAAAAAAAAAAAAGATTTAAGAACTTTAAAAATATGAAGATTATAATTATATAAGATTCCCTCAGGTTTTTTTTCTTTTTTTCTTTTATTTAATTTTATTAAAATCAATAGTTGATGTTCACAAACTTCAATACTGCTGCTTTAAATAAAGAACGAATAAGAAAAAATCTGCATATATTTACATTCTCTAAATGGTCATTTTCGAGTTTTCAAGAGTATTTTTAATTTTCCGATATTTTACAATCTATTATTAATAGATCGTAAAATATAGGAATATTAAAAGGATATTTTACGATCCTTTCCTTTCGCATATTAAATAAACAAAAATTGCTAATAATTTAATTTCAAAACAGAATTTAGTCGTGAAAAGCCATAAACTTAAAAATTGATTGAATATATTTTTGTAAAAGCAATTAACTAAAGATTTCACACTTTAATTAAAAAAAATTCACACGTCAGTTTTTACCCAATTTTGCAACTCTAGGAACGCTACTATATATAAATAATACGTCAATACACAAATACTATATATAATATATATATATATATATATATATATATATATATATATATATATATATATATATATATATATATATATATATATATATATATATATATATATATATATATATATATATATATATATATATATACTTAGTAATGTTAATCAGATGCACCGAGCAATATACTTATTTTATTAACTTAAGATCAAGCATAAAATCCATAACTTTATTGCATATTCATGATAGAAGAATATATACTTACCAGAACCACATAAAGATGAAAATTTTTTCATTGAATATATTCAAAGGTAAAACGCAGAGCCCATCGTGTCTCTCAACAGTTCCCGAGGGACCATACTTGTAGAATGTACATTTCGTAACTTTCGGGAAAACTACATCCATTGGGTCGACTCTAGTTCCAAAATCTTGCTCAGTGAATGAAAGTACATCAGATCCATAAGTTGTGAATTCATAATCAAGGAACCTTTAATTAACAGAATAAAAAAAAAATATATCATTTAATCAAATATATTCAATAATTGAATGAATTAAAATTTGTACAAGGAACTTTAGTTTACAGTATCAAATTAAAAATCATTTCAAATTTGAAAATAAAATAAAAAAATCTTACCTATTTGTGAAGAAAATTTGTCCCACAACATTAATCATATTAACTACTTCACATAAGAAGAATTTGTAAAAGTACCAGTTGTGATTGTGTAAATTGAGAGAGAAATAGCTCACAAGCAGGGATTTTTGTTCACGTTTGCAGCTATCGTCAACAATAGGAGAATTCATTTGCATAACAAGCATCTTTACTTTGCCTCCTTCGAAGGTTTTCCAAAGCCATCGGGGAACGTAAAATAAAATTGCCTGCAATATAGTATATATATATATATATATACTATATTATATATATATATATATATATATATATATATATATATATATATATATATATATATATATATATATATATATATATATATATATATATATATATATATATATATATATATATAATATATATATATATATATATATATATATACACACACATACACAGTTACAGCGATTTTGGGCTAAGAAATCAGCTCCAGAATGAACAAAATCTCTAGATTTGAATGCAAAATTCGCAATTAACTGTAACCAAACTCAAAAGTCAGCGTGTTCTGAAATATAGGGTTTGAAAATGTGTTAAGACAAAGAAATTGAGAAAAATAAGATACGAAGTGTTACAGACTTTACAAGTAAACAAACAATATGAAAGGTAAGCACTGCAGTTGCATGAAGTTAAAGAGCTGGAGAGAGAAAGGATATGTCGAAGCCTGGTCATCCAAGTTCTCCTCAAATGATTGAACATGCCAGAATTTGAGAAGAGTATTTATTGCAATAGCAATAATATAGGGATAGTAATTGGTGATCCACAGTTCTTGAAATAGAAAAAGACAGTAGATGCCAAGAAGAAGAACTCTATAATGTAAGTGGAACTACCCTAAAAGATTGTTATTTACATTATAAAAGGAAAGAATGCCCCGTCCACAGCGCAAGAAATTGGAATGAATTATTTCTGGAGATAGGTGTGAAGAACCTCAATATTTTTTTGAGAGAAACTGATTCTTCCAATAAAAATCAGGAGATAAACGTTAAGAATATTGAAGATAGAAAAGTTATAATGGTAATTTTGAAAATGCTCGGGTGGAAGACCACGTTAAATGAAATATAAGGATTGACGTTTTAAGGTATTAAAAAATTAAAAATCAGATCAGTTTGTTTCCTGATCATTATCCTTGTATCTAATTTTTGACGTTTGACACATTGTTTTTCAAAATAAAAATGATTGTGATAGTTACCATGCAGCATAAGAGTAGTTAAGACTGTCAGGACTAGAATTAGAGATATAAGTTTCGTACATTTATGAGTAAAGGATAAACAAAAAATTACTAATGCAATTGACATATAGGGTAAGAGGTAATCGTCCACAACAGCTACATATTCACTGAAAAGGAGCAAGTTACTTTCCACAAAAAAAAAAGATCCCTAAAAAGTAGCAATTTTGAATGAAAAACAATCAAAGTTTAAAATATGTCAACTGTCTAGCACCCAAGCAAAAAGAGAAAAGGATGATAATTAATAGTCTTCCACTCCCCTGATAGGAATCCATATTAGTTAGTGATAAATTTAAGAAACAGTCGAATAATATCTGGCTCATGAATGGTGTATATATGTATGTATGTGCGCGTGTGTGTGTTATTATATATATATATATATATATATATATATATATATATATATATATATATATATATATATATATATATATATATATATATATATATATATATATATATATATATATATATATATATATATATATATATATTTATTCACCTCTGGTTGGTAAGGCCAGAGGCCTTTTAAAATTTTCCACCATAATTAGGACAAAAACAGAAATCTGGTCAAGTTAAAGCTGACAAGTCTTGATACATGGGATTTGAGGGTGTGTACGTAAAAAAAAGTTAGTTAAATAAATAAGAATATAAATAAAGGTAGTGTGTTCCAGACTTTACAAGTTCAGTACACAGTAAGACTGGGCATACCGCTTAAGTCTGGGGTCAGAGAGTTGGACAGAGTAAGAATGAGACTGTAGAAAGGCATGTCGCACAAGCCCTTCTCAATGGAGGAGGTATGAAATGGGAGAGCTCAGAATAACAGAGTCCATTATAATTGCGATAGTAAAGAGAGAGTGACAATTCGATGGGCAGAAAGAGACTGGAGAGAATTAGTGAGAGCAGTAGAGTTGATAGCTCAAAAAAGCCCTAGGCTCAACTTTAAGGAGAGCTGTAGGAGTGGAACCACCCCAGATGAGAGGCGTACTCCATACAGGGGCGAACACCACCCCTAAAAGGGGAGGCAAATTCTCAAGGCGACTCAGAACAGCCAACCTCTTAGATGCTTGTTTATAAAGAAGTAATGTAATCTTTCCAAGAAAGAACCACGAGAAAAAGAAACATCGCCAATATTAAAGACAGTTGAGTTGTGTTTTCAAAAAGATGCAATAGTTATGTGGGGAAGAGAGAATTTTATAATTTATTTTCAAAATCATTCAAAACTTGTTAGCTCTTTATATAAATATGCTCTGAGAGAGAAGAGAACAGAGAGGAGTGAGGACAGGAGCGAAAAAAAATATTTGGAAAGAAAGATAAATAAAAACAAAGGGAATGTTGGTTGAAGCTAATTATATACATTTAAATCGTTGCTTCTATTTATTTGCTTACAGCTAATTTGCTACATTTTTTTTTTTTTTTTTTTTTGTAGAATTTTTTTTTTTTTATTTTTTTGTATTTGTTAATTTAATTTTATAAAAATAAACTTCATTCCTATATATATATATATATATATATATATATATATATATATATATATATATATATATATATATATATATATATATATATATATATATATATATATATATATATATATATATTATATATATATATATATATATATATATATATATATATATATATATATATGGCTTGTTGGATATTTTGATAGACCTAATGTTTTACTTTTCAACGGTTTTGGGTAGGAATGTAAACTCAAAATAACTAGATATTACGGAAATCAGGAAAAAACAATACCTTAATTTTATGGTCTCTCTCTCTTTAATAATAATAATAATAATAATAATAATAATAATAATAATAATAATAATAATAATAAAATAATAATAATAATAATAATAATAATAATAAAAATATAATAATAAAAAATAATAATAAAAAATAAAATAAAATAATATATATATATATATATATATATATATATATATATATATATATATATATATATATATATATATATATATATATATATATATATATATATATATATATATATATATATATATAAACAAACTTCAATGAAAGAATTTTGTTATCCAAACGTTTAGTTTGAAGGCTGCTGGTTTGGGTACCATTTTTATATTAATTAATGGTGCGCTGTTAGTTCGTTATTGAAATGTACAATTACAAAAGAGAATAAGATTGTCTTATTATTAGTTGATACGATAGGTAAAATGCGCATTATGTTTGGTTTATATACTGCTTAAAATGTGCATAAATTAAAAGTTAATATATGTGCATAATAATGAGTCTGATAAATATATGTAGTTATTTTCATGCAAATGTTTACGGAATGCTTCGTATCGGTGATCCCTTACATCACTATGTTACATTTTCCAAGAATTTCTGATAAGATAGACTAAAATGTATAATAATTCCCTTCAGAGTTTGATAACGAAAAGCTATGAACAACCACGTGACTTTCCTACGAAAAACTCAGAAACTTCAACGACTTTTCGATGTGATTTTTATTTTTTTTTAATTAAAAAAGTTTTTTTTTTAACATTTTTAATAAAATTTTACGAAAATTTTTTTTTACTACACATCAATGGGCATTTAACGCATATTTATTTTACGGTTTCGATAGACTAAACATAACAGCCGAATATGTGGGCAATATGTGGGCTGATATAATACGAAACAGACGAAAATCTTCGGATAATCCTTTAAGCCTAAATTTAAATTAAATTCTAAGGAAAATTCAAAAAGGTCGAAATTTATATACATTAACGCATATTTTCAATTTTTAAAAGTTGGTTATAACTTATAGGCCTAATTCATCCTATCGTTGATTTCTGTATTCTAATATAAAGGAGTGAAAACAAAAACAAATGTTCCATTTCTTCCTTATTTGTGAACTTATCTACACTTATATAATAATAATAATAATAATAATAATAATAAATAATAATAATAATAATAATAATAATAATAATAATAATAATAATAAAAAGCTAACGGGAAGTGGGGGTGAGATGGAAGTAGGGGGGAATATGTTTTGAATGGTGTATTGGGTTTCGAATTATCAAAAATTGTGAAAAATACAATTTTTAACTATATATATATATATATATATATATATATATATATATATATATATATATATATATATATATATATATATATATATATATATATATATATATATATATATATATATATATATATATTATATATATATATATATATATATATATATATATAATGCATGTGTATATTTTTATGTATTTGTTGCGTAGTTAGTTTCTTGTACAAAAAAAACCTGTAGGAAACTTATATTACCCTTTAATAAGCATATGGGGGTTGCCTGCATAAATATGAAATTAGTGGTCAAAGTACAAGGTCAAGATAAAAAAAATAAGTTAAGAGAATATTGGGCCTAATTTAAGAAATAAAAATAAGAAATTTGTAAATTTTATCTAACCTGCAAATAAAGGAAGAGCGTAACCCACTGATAATATTTATGATATTTGACTTCATGTTGATCTTCGGGACCGTGTTTCGCTGGATTCGAAATTCCAGGGTGCGGAACATCGACACCAACTTTTTTGTCGATTAGGGATGGAATGGTAAAAGTCGAGTGAATCCAACAGTAGGTATCCATTATAGAAGTATCAATATCAGATACAATACAATCGATGGGATCTCCGAAGTACTGCTTCTGAGTGAGTAGTAGTGAAAAAACCACTAATATGAACATTGTTGCTTTATAATGAAGCCTAAATATATTATTATCTATACTAACAGAGTCTACCTTAAGTAGACCCTTAACCGCTCCAAACACATCATACATTTTGAATTAATTGTTATAAAACTCACTATGGAAGCATTAATTACAGATACTTTTATTAAAATAAGGCACTTTTTCACTGTAACAAAATTTTTGAGCAAATGTCTCTCCTATCGATCCGAACCATTCGATGGTCTTATTCCGACTCCTTCTAAAGACCTCCCCTTGAACAACTCCGCTAGCCTCGCACAGGGTCCTTCGCGTTCGGACCATTCCGAAAAGTCCTTCATATGTTGTGGGTATTTTCTGTGAAAACTGATCAAAGAAAATTTTAAGGAATGAAATGGGGGGGATGTAAAACTTGGAAATAAGTTTAATGGTATCATGGTATGATTATTTGATGGTAATTTTGCTACTTGATATGCTTAAATATTTTGTAAAATTCATATTAATTTATAGACACGTCATTTAAAAAATAATATCAAAAGTTTTTATATCTAGATTTCTTTTAAACTTTTTCTAAACATAAAAAATGAAGATTTCATATCAGTTTTAAACTTCTTGGGGTCAAATATTTGTATTATTATATATATATATATATATATATATATATATATATATATATATATATATATATATATATATATATATATATATATATATATATATATATATATATATATATATATATATATATATATATATATATATATATATATATATATATATATATATATATATATATATATATATATATCGGAATTACCTGGTCAATTAATGGCCGACATGTCACGATATAAGGCGTTTCAAGGTGTGTATGTCATAGGAAGTTTGGAAAATAGATAAAGGGAGTGTGTTACAGACTTTACCAGAAGAGTACATGAAGGATTGAGCATTGCAGTTTACTCTTAGGTTAGAGAGTTGGACAGATTAAAGATTAGATTGTGTAAAAAGATGTGTCGCAGGAGCCCTTCTCAGTGGAGAATTTATGCGACTAGAGAGTTGAAAAGAGCAGTGTATATTGTAATAACAATATTAAAGAGAGAATGACGCAACAATTCGACGACCAGTGACTGGAGAAAGTAAGAACGAACGAGTTGATAAAACGAAAAGACGTAGACTCCACCTTTTGTAAGTGGGATGCATGAGTAGAACCAACCCAAATGTGTGCATACTCCATACATGGGGCGAACAACACCCCTATAAAGAGCAAGCAACTGGGGTGGCGTAAAAAAAAAACCCGAAGGCGCTCAGACAACCCAACCTCTTAGAAGCTTGTTTTGAAAGAGAAATAATGTGATGAATCTCTAAGAAAGATTCAGAGAAAAAAAAAAAAAAAAAAAAAAAAAAATATAAATATATATATATATATATATATATATATATATATATATATATATATATATATATATATATATATATATATATATATATATATATATATATATATATATATTACAGTTTTGTTTGACGTCTAACGCTAAACAGTAACATGTTGTGGTTTCTTCATGTTTGATTTGTTTCAGATGTTTGAGAATCTGCTCTGTTTGTTGGCAGATTTTTTTTTGTACCGTATGTATATATATATATATATATATATATATATATATATATATATATATATATATATATATATATATATATATATATATATATATATATATATATATATATATATATATATATATATATATATATATATATATATATATATATCTTTCTTTTTTTTGTCTTTCTCTTTTTCTATCTTTCCTTCTTTTCTCTCTTTTCTTTCTTTTTCTCTTTTTCTATCATTTTCTATCTCTCTCTCTCTCTCTCTCTTCTTTTTCCCTTTCTTTTTCTTTCTATCTTCTTTATATATATATATATATATATATATATATATATATATATATATATATATATATATATATATATATATATATATATATATATATATATATATAAGAATAGAGATCACAGAATTTTTATGTCCCTAGAAGCAAAGATAAAGAACGGATGGAGGTTGAAAATCTTCTGTTCCCTGATATGACGACTATCCAACAGCCTGGTGGTATTCCTCTCTTAGGTGAAAACATTACCCAATACGAGGGTTGATAGAGACCTATTTATTACTTCTTCAGTAGCTGCAATAAGGGGAATCTTCTAAGCATCCAGACATCCAGAACAAAATCCACTACTTTCTTACTGAAGTTGCCCTTGTAATCAGTGTGATTATGATTGAAGGTTTTGTTGATTGTAATTGATTTTGTTTTATCAAATTTTTTTTTTTTCTTTTTTTATTAATATACTCTCCTAAAATATTCATTAAAAAACTCCCTTTTCGTTTTATTAGTTCTAATTAAAATGACAAAAATAATAGCATTAGTAATAATAATAATAATAATAATAATAATAATAATAATAATAATGAGTAAAAATAATAATAATTGTAAAAGTAATAATAATAATAATAATAATAATAATAATAATAATAATAATAATAATAGTAATAGTAATCTAATAATAATAATAATAATAATAATAATAATAATAATAATAATAATAATAATAATAATAATAATAATAATAAAAATAATAATAATAACAATACGGGATGTCGTACATAAATTGCAAGATATACATATTCTAAGGAATTAACTTCTACATCCGTTTTCTCCCAACTTCCTTATATCTATACATTCGCGGACATCCGAACCTCAAAATCCGATACATTACCGAAACCCACAAGGATAGATGTGAAAGTATAGACAAATAAGCAGTCGAAGGACAGCATTAAAAAAAATAAAAATAAAAAAAAATAAAAAAAAAAAAAAAAAAATAAAATAAAAATATTTCTTTCCGTTTTTGTACAAAATATTATCTTCAGGACACTACTGATAACAAAGATATGAAACTGATAATAGATCTTTGTGGCTTAAATACGATAAAATATATTTGATTCAGCAGTTATTATCAAACTTGATGCTTAAAAACGTATATTATTAAATATATATATATATATATATATATATATATATATATATATATATATATATATATATATATATATATATATATATATATATATATATATATATATATATATATATATAAGACTGAATATAAACTGTGTAATACATAAATCTTATTATCAACACACCAGAAACATTAAAAAATGTGCAGTGTGCCTTATATCGATAATACAAGACACATTTGTTAATGTTTCTGATATCTGTGTGTGTGTGTATAAGATTTATATATTATATATATTATATATATTATACAGTTCATATAAATTGCCCTCATATACATACAATAATTTATTTTATATAAGTGATAACTAAGAACTAAAAATAAGACACCATGTTGTTAGGTGCATTTTCTAATATTAAAATTAGTATTTCCTTTAAACCTAAAGTTGATAATTTAGTGTTTAGACTTTATTATAGATATACATATATATTATTTATGGCATGTGTTTTGCTAACTACTCTTTACGATTGGGTTGGTGAGTTTTAGCCATTTTTTTTTTTAATTAAACTGATTTTTTTGAGTTTGGAAAATAAATATTTTTTTTTTTTTAGAAATTATCATTTTATTTAAAGATTATGTTATTTTTTTCAAAAAAAAATTATTTTAATAAATTTATTTATTGTTTATTTCATTTATTTTCTATTTTTAACAATATATTTAACGATTATTTTATTTTATTATTCTTATTAAGGCACAAATCTTGGTTAATATAAAAATATGCAAGAAATCAAGTTGGATGTTAAGCACATTCTGATTTCTGACGTTGACTCAGAACTGGGACACTGAGAGACCACCCAAATTTGATACATAATATACCATTTAATACACTTCTCTATCCACCTGCCTTACTATGTATATGTCTATCTATCTATCTATCTGTCTATCTATATCTACAGTGCCAAACTTTACTCTGACAATGGAAATTTGAATGTTTGTATGAAATGAACTCGATCAAAGACAAGGTTGATCTCGAAAGTAGGACATGTGGAGATGGAAGCAGGAGCCTCGAAGCAGCAAAAATTTGGGTGGAGCTGGAGCTGGAGCTGGAGCCAGAGACAGAGCCAAAAAATTGGGTAGAGTTGAAGTTAAAGCCGGAGTAAGGGTTAGCCCATTGAGTAAAACCAAGCCCTTGTCGGAGCCACTGCAAACAGTACAGGTCTCATCAACCCTGGCCAAAAGAAAGATAATGCTTCCATGATACGCAACGTAAAAAATAAAATCTTAAATTTAAAATTTTTAAAATAACTTATATAAATAACATTAAAATATTAAATATAATATTAAATAATAAAAACAGTGACATAATGGTAAAATGTTGACTAACGTGCTTGAAGTATTTGCTTCGATCCTTCATTTAGTTCTAAAGACAAACTTCCTAGAAAGTCACCACTCTAAAATAGGAGATTAGAACTCATATGTAAGAGAGAGAGAGAGAGAGAGAGAGAGAGAGAGAGAGAGAGAGAGAGAGAGAGAGAGAGGAGAGA
>SEYY01002922.1:5000-7500 GCA_009176605.1 Armadillidium nasatum | reverse complement strand
AGAGGCATTACTAAAGTTTTTTATTTAATTTTTTTGTTTTTGACTTTATTTTTAAACAAGACTATGTTAAAATTATATATATATATATATATATATATATATATATATATATATATATATATATATATATATATATATATATATATATATATTATATATATATTATTTTATTATTATATATTATATATATATATATATATATATATATATATATATATATATATATATATATATATATATATATATATATATATATATATATATATATATATATATATATATATATATATATATATATATATATATATATATATATATATATATATATATATATATATATATATATATATTATATATATATATATATATATATATATATATATATATATATATATATATATATATATATATATATAATAGCTAATATTTATTTACATATTTATTTATTTATTTACTTACTTAATATATATGGCCTCCTGTATAAATAGAACAGACACACGTTTGGGAAAAATGGCCGACATGACTCAAAACTCGACGTTAGAAAGTGAGCAAGTCGATGATAATGGTTTAAACAGAAGAAGGAAGAGTGTTCTTTATCAAAGCTAACTTTGAAGATTCATTGGGAGAGGAGTCAGAACATTTCGATATTTTCTTATTTGTATAATAATAAATACCATTTTCCCAATTCTAGGAATTAGCTATTTTGGAGCTAAAAAAAATTGATAATGTAAATGATTTATTTTTTTAAAGAAAAAATTTACATCTCACGGGCATTGCCCTATTAGAGGAGAGGAACTTTTCTAGTTAGTATATACCTTATACCTAGGAATCCCCAAGTGGGCATCGAACCGGCGTTCTCAAACACGTTAGTCAAATTACTTTATTAATAAACGTTTATACTTTTATCATAGTAAGATTACAAGTATTATCCTCTATGTGTATGGGTTGAGTGTGTATGTATGTTTGTGTGTGTATGTGTTGAGTGTGTTTACTTGACCCCTTGCAAAGTCTTATTAATCTGTATAAATATTATTCCAGATATCTAATTTAATTTCATATTCTGTGATTATAATAACTGATTTTTTTCCTATCTGAATATAAATTAATTTCAGATATCTAATTTAAATTCATATTCTAAATAATTATAATATCTAAGTATTCTGTCTGAATACATATTATTCAAGATATCTATTTTGAATTCATATTTTGTGTGATTATATTAATGCTTTTAGAGAAACATTATACTTAATAGACCTGGCTCTGCTAGCGGTTTCCGCAGCAGGTCAGTGAATCCCAAGGATCTTCCTCGAAAGATCCCACTGACAGGACGTAAGTCCTTCCTGAGGGGGGGATGAAAGATTATTTTTTTAAGATTATTATACTTGTTAACAATATATTTAATTTTTTTTCAGGATTTGCAAAATTAGCGAAATATTTGAAAAATCATTTGAATTGCCATCGCATGTGGGCATACAAATTTTTCTTCTGTGAATTTCTAAATTTATTCGTCGCTGTTATGGTTTTCGTCTTAACAAATTTGTTCCTTGGAGGAGAATTCACTTCCTATGGAATCGAGGCAAGTTACATTTTTTTTTTCACTGAAAGGGACTGACCTGACCTAACATTGAACACACACACACACACACACACACACACACACACACACACACACACACACACACACACACACACACACACAGACGCTTTGGTTTATCAATGTAACAAAAATTGATTTATCAAAGTAATGAAAATACCATGATCAATATTTAAAAAAAAGAATTTTTTAATTGCAAAATAATTTGGTGAAGCAACTTTCTTATGAGCATAATATGGCGAAGCTACATTTCTATGAGTAATAAATCTTTTTGGCGTCGAAAATTTTGTTGAGAAATTTTTCGGTTGTTTCACTCATTTGTCTTAATATTTTGTAAGAAATTTTTCACAATCAATAGAAGGTGTGACACCACTTCACATCTAGAATAAGTTAGATTAAACATATATTGTGTCTTCTCAGGATACAGAATAAACATGCTTATTCATCTTCTCCCAGGGAGGGTTTTCACCCTTTCAGTGGATGAAATAGCGAAGCGAGTACGCACACAGACAAATCCATATTCATTATCAGTATCATCCATGTATCATTAAACCAAAGTCCAACACTTTACCACTGTGCCAAGCCAGCAGTAATACAAAAATATAAAATAAATAAAAATCCTTCAAGTTTGACTCAACTGCTAACCTTCACTGTACTCTCGTTGTCCAGTGAGATGTTAACAGGACACTCAAATCTAAAGAGCAATCGCAGGAGATTCAGGTTAAGCTACGCTAACGAACTTCTACAGATAATAGTCTCCCACCGTAGGAGCCTAAAGTTAAGAGATGTTTACAAAAAGATGAAGTTTGGAGAATATTTAAAATATATATACCTTTAAATAAGTTTGAATCGTGAGGTCAGCACGCTCTGAATTCTTTCACAATTTAACATTTTATCCTGGAGCGT
>SEYY01002921.1:32500-50000 GCA_009176605.1 Armadillidium nasatum | reverse complement strand
TTGCAGGTTAGTGCCATGTATATATATATATATATATATATATATATATATATATATATATATATATATATATTATTATATATATTATATATATATATATATATATATATATATATATATATATATATATATATATATATATATATATATATATATATATATTATATATATTATAATATATATATATATATATATATATATATATATATATTATATATATATATATATATATATATATATATATATATATATATATATATATATATATATATATATATATATATATATATATATATATATATATATATATATATATATATATATATATATATATTATATATATATATTATATATTATATATATATATATAATATATATATATATATATATATATATATATATATATATATATATATATATATATATATATATATATATATATATATATATATATATATATATATATATATATATATATATATATATATATATATATATATATATATATATATATATATATATATATATATATATATATATATATATATATATATATATATATATATATATATATATATATATATATATATATATATATATATATATATATATATATATTATATATATATATATATATATATATATATATATATATATTATATATATATATATATATATATATATATATATATAAATATATATATATATATATATATATATATATATATATATATATATATATATATATATATATATATATATATATATATATATATATATATATAATATATATAGAGTATAAGCTTGCAAAATTATATATCTTTTGGTAGGGTAACTCCTTTATATTGTGATAAAACGGCATAAAAAAATTTTGAAAAAAAATCGGAACGATAAACATATGATCCTGACTGTAACCATAGCAACGCTTCGTATCCAAAAAGAAATGTTCTTGCAACACATATATATATATAATATATATATATATATATATATATATATATATATATATATATATATATATATATATATATATATATATATATATATATATGTAAGCTCAAGGGACAATGTGTTAGTCACTTGTGTCTGACATCTCCGTAAGAGTGTGTTGAACCTCTACGAGCGCAAATGACAGGTGCGATTCGATCTGGCATTGACAGAATAAGTTTCTGGATGAATGAGACATCAATGTTCTGTCACTCTTGGATCAAAGAATTGCGTAGTACAAGAAGAGCATATAGATACCTAAAATTCCGTCTGACGCGTTTCAAAAGGTGATCTTTTAAATTCTGAAGGAGATTCAAAACAGGGGATTTAGCCGACCAGTCTAATGGTCTGATCGCAGCTCTGTGGACGCAACTGTTGTCGGTTGTGGTATAGAGAATGAGGAATGTTGTCCTGTTCCGTGAGATGATTTGCAGATGGAAAAACGCTCTTCTGGAGCAACTCGATGTACTCGTGATAGGTCATCCTTAGAGATACTTCGTAGAGGGGTTCCGTAACAGCGTCGTTAAAAGACCCCTCCCAAATTATCACAGGCTCTAGTTGACGATGCACGAGCAACCGAGCATCGTTCTCATAATGACAGAAACTCGAATTCGTAAAACCAAATTACACATTTCCAGTCATCAATTGTCTAATATTCGAAATCTCCATCCCATTGTAACCGTTCAAACTTATGGGAAACTGTAAGCAGAGAGCTTTACTTAATACTCAGCATTATATGATCATCCTATGCAGTTTACTGCAGAGCTTCTTTCATATATAGGTTCGATAGGGTAGCTTTAATGTTCAGCAGCAATTCCTGTAGGATGCGAAACAATCGTGATACATAAGCTAAGAATTGATGTCTGACCACAGTTACGACAAGCAAATTCGGGAACTTTGACCAGAGTATGGCCTTTAGTACGCCCAAATGAGATCATCTTTTTTTTTGCCATTCATTCACGTCTGTTTTTGAGACCCATTTACTATGCGTAATGGTTGTCACTTATTTCCGTCTACGACCTTTAGGCAATTAATGACGTTTGTTGAACGTTCTGCAACATTCTCAGTCTATATATATATATATATATATATATATATATATATATATATATATATATATATATATATATATATATATATATATATATATATATATATATATATATATATATCGAGAAAGAGAGAGAAAGGACATAGAACAGTCCGAAACAATGGAGTTACACATCATGGGGCATTTTGTAAAACATTCCTCTGCTTCTCCAATGCCCAATGGTCCTTTCCCTTAACTCACCTTCCTACACAGTATTATTAATTGACTTATCCAAGAGGCACTCCTTTTATCGCACATCACACGAACATCTTAAATTGATCAATCAAGCTTAGCTTCGGAGAAGGCAATAGGCGTGACTTTCGAAGATAGGCCCTCATCCACCTCTCCCCCATCAACTCTTGATAGTTGACTGGCTCTAATAAAGAGGCCGAAATAAAAGAAAATATTTTTAATATTTGTTAGTATATTTGATGTGTTGCCCTGGAGCACAGTACTCTTTCTTCATTAGTTTCTGCAAGATTCTCAGTCTCTATTTCAATTTCCACTTTGTTGAACACTATTTTCTCTTTCTATGCCACATCTTCTGTACTTAACCGAAACTCAGATGTCTGAGTCCTCCATTAGCAAGTAATACTCTGCTTTTCTCCTATTGTCTCTATTCTCAATTTTACCCAAAGATTAATTTACATATGTATGCAACGATGTTGTTTGTCTTTGTGTTTCTAATTTGGAGTCTTAATTTTCTACGTTGTCATAGAGTTTAGGTTCTATAGTCAATCAGGAACTTCATTCATCTTTTTAGTCTATTTATCGTCTAATTCTAATGACAGTCCTAAATTCTTTGACCATCTAAGCTTCAAAATATAGCACATTCTCTCTACTCATTTCAGGGTTCACAAATGGTCAGTTATCAAAATATAGAGGGTTAACTCTCTACTATCTCTCTATCCACAGTAACCTCGAAAAGATGGTGCAGCTCTCTACAGGTATCCCTGATCATCTTGAAAAGGAGCCCAATGTACAAAATCTTAATCTAATCTAATACATACCTTCTAATCTTTTTCATTTCATTGTTATTAAACTCTTTCTACTGCTGAGTTTTTATGATCACCTTCTAAAGTCAGGATCTTGTTCTACAGTGTCTCCTGATTTTTTTTCCTGAGGGTTACCAACTTCTGTGAGAATAGGTTATTAGCACTTTGCTCTTCTTAACTGATCGGACTTGCAGTAATAATTCTTTGATTGTTCGTGTAATTATTTTTGTTTCAGTGGGAGGGATTCCTTGGATTGTGCAAATTGCACAACCAATGTGATTTTTTTTTAGAATTTCTTTTGAATTTAGAATTTAATTTCCTGTCAACTAAAATAATAACTTTGGTTTAATTCTACTTGTTTTTATGATACTCCCAACAGGGATACTAACCCTAAAAATTACTGTCGTCTTCAACTCTTCTACTCTCACTAACTCTCTCCAATCTTTTCCTAATGCTGGGCCATCCACAATTTTAAGGAGTTTCAATTTCCACACAGTTTGGGCTGAAACACTTAGTTTTACAGTTTAATCATATTTAACATATTCTCTATATGAATTCATTGCAGCCTAATACATCACTCATGAGTTATTAAGATCAATTGTTGATATTGTGAAATGATACTCTTCCCAATCTTCTTATCGTAAATGTCTAAAATGTCGACGTATTATAGAACGGCAGACCTCAGAGAGTCGTCTCATCCGTAAGAGAACAATTTACAAGTTCTTAGTTTGAGGCTTATTGCCTGATACGCTGTTTTTACAGTTTGCCACCACTCACGGGCACAGCCCTTTTCAAGGAGGGAGCACACACAAATGAGAAAAGAGGAAGAAAACCACCCACACCCGAACCTAACGCACTTCTATCAGATGGGCACAGACGAAAGCCTTGAAGAGAGGAAGATTAAATACAGGAGGAAAAATAGATGATGGTAGAGAGTTCCACAGAACAGAGATGACTGGAAAGAAGGAGGCACCACAACGGGCTAGCCTGGGGTTTCCAGCATCTATATAAAATTCGTACGAAAGCAGGGCACCCCTTGTGCAACGAGGGCGACACAATTGTAGTGGAATACGAGAGGCCAATTCCCTCGAGCATCTGCCATTGTAGTACCTATAGAAAAGAGATAGTGTCCCAACTCACTTCGCAGAGATAGAGGGTCAAAAGAGTTTGAAAGTAAGGGACAGTATATTAATCTTTTAGCTTTAGACTCAACCCCATCCAGAAGACTGGAGTAGCCGGAGCAACCCCAAATGTGAGAACAGTTCTCCATACAATAGCGAATAAGACCCTAAATAATTGGGATAACTGCTCAGAAGGAAAAAATTTTCGCAACCTGAACAGAACTCCCTGCTTCTTTGAGGCCACCTTGTGGAGAGATTCTACTCATCCCACTAGCAGACGACACATTTAATGTTGTAACCCCACAGACAGAAATCCAGTGGGTGTAAGTCAGGTAAATGTTAAGGCTATACAACTGGTAAACTTCTCTCAATTAAGACATTAAGAAAGTTTTAATTTAATATTCTCCAAGAAATTTTCAATAATTGATGCCTTAAATTGTCTGCAATGCATGCCCAAAGATGATCACCGAGAACTACTTGTGTTCAATAGAATTATTGAATAACTGCACGGGAATTTTCTTGTTTCATAGCATGAAAGCGTCAGGATAATTTAATAATCTTGGTGTTGTATTAACCAATTAAGAACGCAAATAGCGCAATTAATCTGCTACAGAGCTTGCACATTATGTGGGTAGTAAGGATGCTGTTGTAGTCCTCTCAGCATTCTTCATGAACAAGCTTCTAAAAGGCTGGGCGATTTGAGGTTTATTTGAAACTTCTCGCCACGCTAGTAGGCAATGTCAGAGTTCATTGCACTAATTCAAGGATTCTCATCCACATCTTGAATAACCATTTTCTTAGTTTCATGCTCACTAACGCAGAGATACGAGTTTTCCAAACGTTTTTATCTCTGAATATTTTTCCTCCTGGTGCTTTCATAATACAAACGATGTTCTCCAAAAAAATAATCATTTCCCAAATGGATGGATGAGCCATTGTTGGGGCATATAAAATACAGATAATTATCAATGCACCTGCGTTACCACTGTTTAGGAAACAATAATAAAATTTAGCTGGAAGCTCTAATACAATTGTTGGAAAAATTTCTTAACCAATTCCGAAATCAAGAACTACAGACCCTTATTGATATAAATTACTATTATTATTAATTTTTCCTAACTCAAGCTTTCGAAACGCTTACATATATATATATATATATATATATATATATATATATATATATATATATATATATATATAATATATATATATATATATATATATATATATATATATATATATATATATATATATATAAATAATATATATATATATAATACAGTACAAATGTTGTAACTGAATTTATATACCTATTATATACTGAATTTCCAAAGTAATTTTTGCAAACAAAAGAACTTACACTATACTCTGGTATTTTGGTGACAGGTCTGCCAGGCAGCGGAGCGAGAGGCGGGAAAGGTGCAAAGGGAGCAGGTGGAGGTGTCTCAGGGTATGGTCACCGGGGTCTTCATAATGCCGCCGCCTATGAGATGACATGGGAAGGTAAGTTCGAACACCAGGTCGCATGATTTTTTTTTTTTTTTTAACTTTTCTTAAGAAGCATAAGTAAATGTTTCGTGTTTTAGACAAGTAGAGAGCTTGAAACTTATTGCCAATTTTAAAATTCATAGATTTATTTTATATTGTATTATCAAGTGTTATTATTATCAAATATTAATTTAAGTATTTATAAATAATTAAATAATTTTTTTATGTAATTAAAAAGTAATTGAATTTTTTTTGTATTAATTTATTACTTTTAATCAATATTAATAATTAAATTTATTTTTAATTATTTAATTAATTAAAAATTTAATATTAATATATAAATAATTTATTTTTATTTAAATAAATATTAATTAAATAAAAAATGCTTAATTTATTTTATGAATAACCAATAATAAAATAATGAATAATAAATTAATAAAAATTATTTGATAATAATTATTAATAATAAATATATTTTAAGAAATCAAAAAATTAAACTAACAAAAGAATAAATTAATTTCAAAATAAATAAATAAATATAAATTAAAATTGAAAATAAAATAAAAATAAATTAAATTAAATACATAAATAAAACAAATAAATAAAAAAATATTAAAATAAAAAATAAAATAAAATATTTTTAAAAAAATATAATAATTAAATGACAATTTTTAATTTTGGCTACGTTGAAAAACATCATTTTTTTTAAATGAACGAAATCAAAAGAAAATAGAATCATAAAATTTCGCTCAAATTACTTCAATTTTTTTATGAAAATTTCAAAACAAATAACGAAAAAAATCTGAAATTGAGATTTAAAGGAAAAATCAATATGAATATAAATTGTGCAACTGAATAATAATAATAATAATAATAATAATAATAATAATAATAATAATAATAATAATAATAATAGTAATAATAATAGTAATAACAGCAATATTATTATTAATAATAATACGTAATAATAGTAAGAGTAATAATAATAGTAAAAATGATACTAATATTAATAATAATAATAATAATAGTAATAACAATATGAATAATAAAAATAATAATAATTATAATAATAATAAGAACAAAAATGATAATAATAGTAAAAATAATAATAATAGCAATAATCACAATAATAATAATAATAATAATAATAATAATAATAATAATAATAATAAGCAATAATGATCCTAATAATAATAGTAATAGCAACAATAATAGGAATAACAATAATAATAGAAAAATTAAAAATAATAATAATAATAATAATAATAAAAATAATAATAATAATAATAATAATAATAATAATAATAATAATAATAATAATAATAATAATAATAATAATAATAATAATAAAATAATAATAATAATAATAATAATAATAATAATAATAATAATAATAATAATAATAATAATAATAATAATAATAATAATAAATATATAATAATAATAATAATTATAATAATAAATAATTATTATAATAATAATAAAAATAATAATAATATAAAAATAAAATAATAATAATAATAATAATAATAATAATAATAATAATAATAATAATAATAATAATAATAATAAACAGATCTTGATTCATACCTGTGCTAGACTACTTACCGTAACAATGGAGGCCAGCACACTCGTTCATGTTTCCCATATTCTCTGTTTGTCCAATTCCTCACATTATGTATTGAAACTAGACCACAGCTTTAATATTAACCAGATATTGTTGGTTTGAATCCTCAAAGGATCATTTTTTTTTCAAGAGACTAACACCACCTCCTTGAATAGGACTTTGCCCGTCAGCTGTGGTGATGGGTAAAAAAAAAAAAAAAAATAAAAAAAAAAAAAAAATAAAAAAAAAAAAGTTTTTTTTTTTTTTTTTTTTTTTTTTTTTTTTTTTTTTTTTTTTTTTTTTTTTTTTTTAAATTGTTTTTTTTTTTTCTTTTTTTCTTTATGACATTCAATTCAGATACTCCAACTAATTTAATCTTGTTACATCTAGGTTTTAATTGCATCTTTTTCTGTCACCTACCTATATGTAAAGTGGTGCCATCTTATATATATATATATATATATATATATATATATATATATATATATATATATATATATATATATATATATATATATATATATATATATATATATATATATATATATATATATATATATATATATATATATATATATATATATATATTTTTTTTTTTTTTTTTTTTTTTTTTTTTTTTTTTTTTTCTGACTCTAATATTTTCCATAATTTCATATGCAGAGACTTCATTTCTGTGGATTGCACTTTGCTTTTGAACTACCATTCTCCAGGTTTCAACAGCATATAATAAAATGGTCATTAATTTACTGTTAAAATATACTTTCTTTTCCTCTGTGTTCAGTCTACAGTTCTTCCTTATCTTTTCCTCTGTGTTCAGTCTACTGTTCTTCCGTATTGGGATAATATATTTATAATTTGCTGGGCATTATTTTTACTTTTTAGTAAAAATCTCCTCCAACATGTGTATATATATTTACATTCCCAATTCTGATTACTACCAACCCTTACTATCTCTCCAACCTCTCTCTTCGCTCAGCTTACTTCCGAGATTTTCTTCATATGTACCCTTCGGAAAAACAAGTTACTACCATTCTACATATTTTTCCCTTTCCCACTTCGGCAGTCTAAGTCATTAGAATAAGTCCTAAAATCATGCATATAAGTCTCTCTAATTAATCTGCAAAAGTCAAGAGGTCATTTGCACAAGTCACTAAATTATCTACATTAGTGACTAATTCATCTAAATGTGAATAAATCGCCTACACAAGACACTAAGTTCCTGCATAAGTAACTAAGTTATATGTAAAGGTTTCTAATTCAATTTCATAAGTCAAAAAATCATTCTACTCAAGTCACCAAATCATCTGAATCTGTCACTATGTCATCTACATTAGTCACTAAGTCATCTTCATAAGTTACATGTCACTAATTTGTCTTTATAAGTCAATAAATCATCTGCAAAATTAACAAAATAATTTTCTTAAATCATTAAGTCATCTGCATTAGTCTCAACGTCATCAGCATAAATTACTACATCATCTACACAAGCTTACTAAGTTATCTACTCACACAAAGTTATCTAAGTAAGTTACTAAACATCATAAGTCGAGTAAGTCATCTGCACAAAAATTACTTTAACTCCATCACAATTTTTCATCTTCTCAGAATGATAATAATAATAATAATAATAATAATAATAATAATAATAATAATAATAATAATAATAATAATAATAATAATAATAATAATAATAATAATAATAATAATAATAATAATAATAATAATAATAATAATAATAATAATAATAATAATAATAATAATAATAAGTTCCTTTACTTGCACTCTAAATAATTGTAACATTAAAATAGCGTATGTTTTAACAAATCGGTTAGTGTGGGGGTACTCTGGTTTGATTTGCAGAGTGAATTTCTCAAGAGAAATTCCTATCATCGATAATAACCAAAAAAATATTTTTCTAGAGATAAAATGCTGCTCTCTTTTGCTCTCATCTTCAACTTTCAAAAAGTTGCTATTGTCATTTTCAGATCCACATCATGTATTACATTCTTTGCCAATACCTATTCCTCACAGCTCTGTTAATAATAATAACAAAATAATAATAACAGTAATAATAATAATTTTAATGAAAATAATAATAATAAAAGTAATAATAATAATAAAAATAATAGTAATTTTAATGAAAATAATGATAATAATTATAATAATAAAATTAATAATAAAATAATAATGATAATAATAATAATAATAATAATAATAATAATAATAATAATAATAATAATAATAATAATAAAATAATAATAATAATAATAAATAATAATAATAATAATAATAATAATAATAATAATAATAATAATAATAATAATAATAATAATAATAATAATAATAATAATAATAATAATAATAATAATAATAAATAATAATAATAATAATAATAATAATAATAATAATAATAATAATAATAATAATAATAATAATATAATAAAATAATAAAAATAATAATAATAATAATAATAATAATAATAATAATAATAATAAATATTTTCACTACTTTGTCTTCATTAACCTCCCCTATTAGAAACGTTAGAAGAAGAGGATGTCAAAGAGTTCCTTAAAAATAAAACTCAAAAAAGAGAGTGAATAAAACTCATTTTTTTCTCTAAATCACTTACATTCTTTTCCAGGGTCTAACTTCTCAATTTTCTAACCTATTATTTACTGTTTGGTTCTACCGAATAGGAGTGGTTGAAGACAGGGGTAGGGGAGATAAAATGTCTTCTCTTTGGTGGGGTTCTCATCCCACCCGTCACAGTTTGTTATTATTATAAAGATCAGGATGTAAATAACTAGGAAATTAGTGGAAAAAAATTGTCTGAGTTTGAAAGGTAGAATTATAAAATTATTTTTGAAATTTTTTTAAATTTTTTTTTTTTTTTTTTTTTTTTTTTTTTTTTTTTTTTTTAAAGTTTTTTTTCAGCTTCTATCTTTCTAATATTTCAACTTTATAAATAATATTTTTAAAAACGTTCTAGAAAATAGTATTATTAAAGAAAATTAATAGCTCTGGATTTGTTTACTAATATTATTTAACATTATATCGAGTTTGATATTTTGTATCGATAAAATTCGATATTTTCAGTGTTTATATATTTGATAAAAGAAAACTGAAACAAAACTCAAATATTTGGCTCGAGGACTGTAGAGAAGTTAGTGTAATATTTAGAGAGAGATATTGAACAACGCAGATACTAATTAAAAAATTATTTTAAAATATTAAAACGAAAAGAATTCAATTCTTTTCTAGACGATAAATCGATTATTTACCTGAAACCAGGAGAAAAAAGCTACCACACTATTTCAGTTAAAATCTAGAAGCTTCATTCAAGCTCCTACCAAACCTTAAAGAAAGATCCTGAATGGTTTTGGTACCAGATTTAGTACTCATTATTATTTATAACGTTAGAATTTTAGCCGTTTACCGTGGCTCAAACGGTAGAGTGATTGACTCACGTGCTTGAGGGCCCCGGTTCGATCCCACTTGGGGATCCTAGGTATATACTACCTAGAAAAGTTCCTCTCCTCGAATAGGGCAATGCCCGTGAGATGTGAACTTTAAAAAAAAAAAAAAAAAAAAAAAAAAAAAAAAAAAAAAAAAAAAAAATTATATCTTTCTACTGTAACTCTGTAAGTCTTCTTTACTAATTAGGAGTTATCAGCGAGTAATAGTTAAATACGATTTAGATTTAAATCAATTACCGAATTAATTAATTTGATATATTCTAATTAAGTCATTTAAATTTAAAAGATTAACATATATATTAAATTCCTTAAATTTTGAATGTTAAAAGTTAAATTTAGTTGCCGATTCAGGGAAGAATAGAGGATTTGGGATTCAAAAGTTTTTTTTGAAAATCAAAAATTTTAACAGTAAAAGTAATAATTTTTAAAGTGCTTATATTACCATTTTATTAGGTGTTAAGTTCACTAATGAGAGAGAGAGAGAGAAAAAAAGAAAGAAGAAGAGAGACAGAGAGGGAAAGAGAGAGAGAGAGAGAGAGAGAGAGAGAGAGAGAGAGAGAGAGAGAGAGAGAGAGAGAGAGAGAAAGAGAAAGAGAAAGAATGAGGGAAAGACAGAGAGAGGAAAAGAGAGAAAGAGAGAGAGAGAGAGAGAGAGAGAGAGAGAGAGGGAAAGAGAGAGAAAGAGAAAGAGAGAGAGATATTATTACACATTAACAATAAAACTTAGGGAAATACATTTCCAAAAATTTGAAAATTTATTATTTCTATAATTTTTTTAATATTTATTTATTCACTTATTTATTATTATATTTTTAAAATTACTAAATACATATTCGAAAAATTTTCAAACAAAAATGATAATTTTACCAAATTAAACTGTCAGAAAATTGATTTTGCAAATAAATTAAGAAATGATAAAATAAAAAAAAATAAAAATAAAATAATATAAAATAAAAATCAAGGAAAAAGCTGCAATTTGAGGAAAAAAATAAATAAAGTGAGGTAAATTTCATACAATTAAATTAAATTTTTTTTTTAAATATATTAAATTTGTATATATATATATATATATATATATATATATATATATATATATATATATATATATATATATATATATATATATATATATATATATATATATATATATATATATATATATATATATATATATATATATATATATATATATATATATATATATATAATATATATAATATATAAAAATAAAAAAAAAGAAAAAAAAAAATTCTCAAAAGCAAATGCAGAAAAAAAAAAAAAAATAACAAAATTTTATTTTATTTTTTTATACAATTTAATTTAAAATTTTATGTAATTTAATTACAAATTTAAAAAAAAAATATATTTTTTTTTTAGTCTTCGATAGTATGCCTTTAAATAGTCCGAACCATTCTTCTTGTATTCAAGGGAAACTCTATCAAAATACGAAGAGTTTTTGTATGTATGTTGTTTGTATGTATGTATGTATGTATGTATGTATGTATGTATGTATGTATGTATGTATGTATGTATGTATGTATGTATGTAAGTATGTATGTATGTGCATATCAAGTATTTATGTACGTATGTGTGGGTGTATCATGTATGTATGTATGCATGTATCTATCCATCTGTTTTTTATATAAGTAAATAAAAGTTGTAAAGAAACTTAAAATAGTAATAATAATTTTATTATTCATTTTATTTATTTATTTATTTTATTTTTTGCAAACAATAAAAATAATAAATTATTACTAACGATTTGTTAATAAATCCTTTTCAACAAAGCTACAGAAAATTTATTGAATTTATTTAAAATGAAATTAAAAATATTTTAATTAAAAATAATAATTACAAACAAATTTCTTTTTTGTTTCATTAATCTGAAGCATTTATGAGATTTTCCGAAATGAAAAATAGATAGATAGGTAGATACATAGATAGAGTCATTAGAAAGATAGATAGATAGATAGATAGATAAATAGAGAGTCTTTAGTCTTTAGTTCAATATTTCTTATTTCTTAAAAAGGAAAATTAGATAGATAGATAGATAGATAGACAGAAATAGATAAACAGATAGTTAGAAAAGGGATATACTATATATATATATATATATATATATATATATATATATATATATATATATATATATATATATATATATATATATATATATATATATATATATATATATATATATATATATATATATATATATATAATATATTATTTATACTCATATTTCTGTATTGTGCTAACGTTCATCCTCAGTTTTTTATTGTCAGTTACATTAGGAGGATAGGTTTGATTCTGTGACTGTACATTATTCCCAATTATGTCTCATAAACTGCCAAGTGATGATACACACGTGTTTTTAGTTGGACGTACGAACCACCAAATAACTGGAGCAAACTACCATCTTATCAACAAGTATTATCCGTCTTAATTTACAATATGTGAGAGGTTAGGCGTACACTCAGTAAAAACGCGAATGTGAATTACTTCGAAAAAAAAGCAAGTATTCCGTCAAGATCTCTTCCCAATGGCTTAAAACAATTGCTGAACTTATTTTCTACCTGGAGAAACCAACAAAAAAATGTGCAAAAATCTTCAGAGACCATTTGACAACGCGAAAATAATTTGAAAATAATTTGGATAACCTCTTTGATATAGCCCATGCAAATGCTCTTCAAATGATTAAAATCAAAGATAAGGACCAGGACGGACAGGTTGTTTCGGAGGTATTAACAAAGATCACTTAAAAAAAGAAAGAAAGAGAAAAAATGAAGAGAAGAAAATCAAGCAACTTCAAATATATCTGCTTTCCAATTCTCCGGAGTAGATGATACAGATTCGACGATCTCTAGTTCATCTGAAAGCAGTAATGAAGATTTTGTATTAAAACCCATAGTGGATCAGAAGAAAAAGTGTGAAAACACGAGAAACTAAAGACATCATGTCACCAAAGCTAACGGCTGCATTAGACAGTTGCAATTTGAGCATAAGAGATGCTGTTTATATCCTTCAAGAAACAGCAGAAGCCCTAGTAAACGATATTGATGAGTTTTCTATAAATCGATCGACATATTAACGAGCTTGGCAAAACCTTAGAAAGAATCATGCTAAAGAAATCAGCGTTTCAAGAAAGTATTCAAAATTTTGTTCCACTTCACTGGGATGGTAAACCTTTACCTTCCTTAAATGTAAGAGACCCAAAATAAGGAAAATTTCCATTTGTTATTACGAATGCTAAAAATATGCAATTTAATTGGAGTTCCAAAATTATTAAACTCGTTCAGGTAGGGAATTAGGCCAAGAGCGGTAATGAAGTCAATAAAAAACTGGGAAATAGAAGAAAAGGTTCAAATTCTTTGTAGTGACACAACTGCATTGAATACTGGTAATATCAATGGTGCCGTTGTAGTTATTGAACAAATGTTAAACAGAGATATATTGTATTTTCCATGCCGCAATCATATATACGAATTAGTTTTACGTAGCGCATTTGAATGCAAAATACCACAAGTAACGAACAGTTCTTAAATACCATTTTTAAATCATTCCAAGACACAAGGAAACCCATTAATATGAATAATTATCTCGTTGATCAAGATCTCTTGAAAACTTTTTCAAAGAAAAGGAATTGATTGTAGTACTGAATTTCTTAAAAATAAATTTAAAAAGAAGTCATTACTTCGAAGTGATTACTTTGAACTTATTGAATTATTATATATATATATATATATATATATATATATATATATATATATATATATATATATATATATATATATATATATATATATATATATATATATATATATATATATATATATATATTAAAACTTAAAAATTCTCGTTGGATTTCTTGAGCAATTTATTCTTTAAAAATGTATTTAAGACATGAACATTAGTTATATAATGAAGATACAAAGTCTCTACAGTTTCTTTGTATATTTATTTGAAAGTTTACATAAAACCATGGTATACGTGCAATTCAGCGGAAGCAGCACCAAATCAAGATTTGTTGTTTCTTAAAATCGTTAAAGAATTCGAGACTATTAATTCCATTATATCTGAAGCAACTCTGAACAAACTTAGGCATCATTTGTGGTACTTATCAAAGAAAACGTCAGTTTTATCGCTAATTGATGACAATGTCGCTATTGAAACCAAAATGAAGATCAAGCAAAATTTAAATTACTATTGTCAAAACTATGCAAAGAGGTATATTGTTCCACCTGGAAGAATAGACGATAAACTCTTTGGTAAGTAGATTTACTCTAATTATTTTATTATTATTATTATTATTATTATTATTATTATTATTATTATTATTATTATTATTATTATTATTAAAAAAAACCTTGAAGGAATTTGCAACAAAAGCCGGCCTGAACCCATTTTCTAGATTGAAAATAAGCGACGATTTCTTGAAAACCCCTTCTACATGGAGGAAGAGCATCTCATATGCAATCGCTAAGCGAATTGTTTGGTCCTTAAAAGAAGTGAAAGATACACCGGAAAGAGCCGTAAAGCTGATGCAGGATTTTCATGGACGTTTAACTACAGACGAGCAACGGAGGGAGTATTTGTTATGTTGTATTCAAGATCATAGACGGATGTTCCCAGACTGTAAGAAACAAACATTAAAAAAGGAAATATCCCTAATGACATATACGATTATTTGTATAAAAATACTACTTACGCTTTTTTTTCTATTATATATTATATATATATATATATATATATATATATATATATATATATATATATATATATATATATATATTATTTACATGCTTCATTCTTTAAATAATGATTTTGTTAAGATGGTCAGGAAAGTAATTTTTAGTCGTTAAAAACATTTTAACATTTCAAATTGATATAAACTTTTAAACACGATGTTCTTTCATTTTAGGGGAATTTTGGACCCCAAATTGTTGCTTTCAAAATATATCACGAAAATAGTTGGGTGTACATAAAAATTAATTGCATTATTGAACCGACTTTGCTGTATATGTGAAAGAAAATTTGGTAGCGATAACTTAAAAATTAAATAAGTTATGAAGGAAAAGCTGTATGCGGGTGTAACTTATTTTTCGATTTTGGATTAAGAAGATAACAATCTTGGAATTTTAACTCGAAGTCGGCATATGTTATCGATATCCAATTGAACTTAAATTTCATGCAGAAGTTGTTATCACTAAAGAGCACAAATATAGCGGATATGCGTTTAGATCTCAAAAAAAATTAGTTTTCCTCAAATAAGAGACACCCATATATATATATATATATATATATATATATATATATATATATATATATATATATATATATATATATATATATATATATATATATATATATATATATATATATATATATATATATATATATATTAATTGTTTTAAAAATTTGAAAAGAAATAATAGAGAAAAGGGTAAAGGAAAACTCCAATAATATTTTAAATCTACGGAATATACAACCATTATTTCAATATTGATTCATTGACCACTTTAAGCATTTTATTTATTTATTTTTTATTTATTTATTTATTTAGTGTACTTATTTATTTTTAAGATGAGGAAAGAGTAGATCAAGTGCACATTCTCAATTTTTTTTTGCTAATCTACTGCAAACTGATAAGTGTTTTTGTTGAAATGTAAATGTGTCCTTCGAAGAAATATTTTATTACAATATCAATAATAACGATGCTACAAATACTACTAGTATTACTACTACTACTAGTTTTACTTCTACTACCACTACTCTAATGCTACTTCTACTACTAATAATAATAATAATAATGATAATAATAATAATAATATAATAATAATAATAGAGTCGTGTTGCTTTGTTACGCAAATAAAATTCGTTTTCTCTTACAAAAAAGTTTTCTATTAAAGGGTATGAGTAACTCTAAAATAAAAATAAATAATTTTATGATAATTAAAAAAAAAAAGTTTCAAGAATGAAGAAGAATTTTCTTTTAAAAAAGAAAGGAAAAATAAGAAAGATTATGAAATTTTAAGCATCTCCCTCCACCCCAAAAAGAAAAATTTTTAAATCTTTGAATTTGGAAAATTAATTAAATTCAAAAATAAAAAAATTATTAAAAAAAAATTTCATGGAAATAAACAGTAAGTCTGATATGAAAAAAAATAATAATAATAATAATAATAATAATAATAATAATAATAATAATAATAATAATAATAATAATAATGTTAATAATAATGTTAATAATAATGTTAATAATAATAATAATAATAATAATAATAATAATAATAATAATAATAATAATAGTAATAATAATAATGTGATGAAAACAAAAACAAAAATAAGAAATTTCTTCAAATTTTTTAAATGGAAAAACGTTAAAAAAAAAAAATTTAATTAAATAAAAATAACTAATAAAAATTGAACAAATTTTTTTTTTACCTGAAATTTAAAAATAATTAATGACACGTAAAGAAACATTTTAATTAATAGAATTTTTAAAAACTATTTCATTTATTATTATTATTATTATTATTATTATTATTATTATTATTATCATTATCATTATTGTTATTATTATTATTATCATTCTTATAATTCCCTCTGGAAAATTTTAAATTATTATTATTGCAAGCTATTTATATAAAATAAAAATATATATTTTTAATTAAATTATGAAATATATTTTTATAAAGAATCAAAAAGTAAATAAAGATAACTTAAACCCTTTTAA
>SEYY01002921.1:7500-12500 GCA_009176605.1 Armadillidium nasatum | reverse complement strand
ATTATAATTTAATAATAATGATAATTATTATCATTATTATTATTAGTAGTAGTAGTAGTAATAGTAGTAGTATAAGAAGCAGTAGTAGTAGTAGTAGTAGTAGTAGTAGTAGTAGTATTTCAGGAGAAATCACCTCAAAAAAGGAAAGAAGAATATCATAAGTAGAGGAAAGTCTGTGTTCAAAATTTCCACTCTAGTCTAAAATGAGTGAAAAATTTCTAAAATAACCAAGTCTAAACAGTCTAATATAATCAAGTTACTCTTTAAGCAACCTAGTGAGGAGGCAGATCGCCTAGCTAAAGAAAGGGTTGGGAATGCTGTAATAAGTCTAGAACCTTTTTGTGGGTTTTAAGAAGTTACAAGAAAGGTCTGTGGACAGAATGGGAGTCTTTGGGTTCAGACGGGAGAAGAATCTGATCAGTTACTTGAGAAAAAGTGCAACAGGATTGCTTGCACTATAAAGGTTCTAAATAAAACTCTTCACTGATTTTCATGTTCTGCTTAGGTACCATATGAGAAAATTGTAAGAATTTTAGAATAACCAGTTTCGCTTTTGCTGTGATGTTAGGTTTCAGAGAACATTTAAGTCTCTTTCTATCAAATATATTGTGACTTTTTATAAGTCTGTAGTAAACCTGACAGCAAAAAACGCATCCTAAAATAATCACTGAATTCCTTCGGATACTCATCTTAGACCAGAATCCTAACTACTGACAGGTTAATCAAAAAGGGTTTAGTGAGATTGGTCATGAGTGTCATTAAGATGTTTTTTCCCTTTTCTCTATCTCATTCGAATCACTCAGTGATGCTAAAGAGGTTAGATGTTGGTTTCCTAAAGATCAATCCCTAAGAATTGACACTTTCCTACTGGACTGGAAAATGTTATGTAATGAAAACAATAGTATTAAGATTAGTCTTTCTTTCCATTAAGTAAAAATATTATAATAAAGAAATTATTTGTATTATTAATGTTATAATAAAATAGTAATATCAACCTTTACTAACGTGTTGAAATGATTGATTTAAAGAATGAGGGTAACCAACAAAAATTACTTTTGAAAACAATAAATAGAAATGAAGTAAACGAAAATCGAGAACAAAAAAAAAAAAAAAAAAAAAAAAACCAAGAATGGAAGACTTAAAATAATGGAGTCAATATTTTCAGAGAAGAAATCAAAATTTGGAACTTTAATTGGAAATTCCCAAAAGGTTCCTGTAGAAAATTCCTTTAATAACCAATAAGAAACTGTCTTTTATATTATGGTAATTAAACTGAAAATTTCTCCAACACAATCAAATTACAATAAAAAAAAAAAAATTATTATATATATATAATATATATATATATATATATATATATATATATATATATATATATATATATATATATATATATATATATATATATATATATATATATATATATATATATATATATATATATATATATATATATATATATATATATATATATATTATATATATATATATATATATATATATATATATATATATATATATATATATATATATATATATATATATATATATATATATATATATATATATATATATATATATATATATATATATATATATATATATATATATATATATATATATATATATATATATATATTATATATATATATATATATATATATATATATATATATATATATATATATATATATATATATATATATATATATATATATATATATATATATATATATATATATATATATATATATATATATATATATATATATATATTGAGGCATTCATATAAAGTATGTTTTTCTAATGTGATAAATTAGTACTATTGATTTTGAATGTTTTACCAATTTTGATTCTCTTTTTATCTATAATTTAAAAGGTCACCAAAAATTGACAGTCAATTTGTTAAATTTATATCCGTATATATATATATATATATATTATATATATATATATATATATATATATATATATATATATATATATATATATATATATATATATATATATATATATATATATATATATATATATATATATATATATGCAACTCTAACTTTCTGTTTTTAATATTCTTGGTATTTATTTTTCTAGTGATCATTCTTGGTAGAATCGCATTCTCTCTTTCTAAACATACTTTAAAAGAGATTTTGCGCTCCAAGAGCATGCGGAATTTCTTTTCATTACCCTCAGTTGCTTGCTCTTTATCCGGGTACTATTCGACAACGGTACCAAAGTGTCGAAAATGTTTCCTTTCCATAAACGGGGCAGTTCCTGTGAAAGACCTCAGTAGACAGAATATGATAAAGAGATAAGAAAGTGATCGAATGAACCTAGAAAAGGGAAGTTTAAAATGATAATGACAAGGACTAGAGATTTAGTAAAGACCAAGTAAGTTGGATTCATCACCAAGATACTCAGGGAAACGGATATAGAGTAGCAGCAATTACTCAAGCTTGTTCTAATTAGATAAATGGTAGGTAAGTTCACCAACCGTATCACAAGAACTTAAGGATAACAATTAGCTAGGGTGAATACTGAAATCACCTAAAATGAAGATATCTGAGAAAGAAGAAAGAATGAGCTCTATTTTTGGAGAGTAAGGCGAAGAATTTCGGATAGTCAATAGAATAAGGTGATTAGTACAAAGAACAAAAGAATTTCAGTGTTGAAGTTTGACAAGAGAGTCAAAACTATAATGTAAAAAATTCGGAACACTCTTAATCAGAAACACAATAACAGATATCATCACTGCTTACACATACAATATATATACATATATATATATATATATATATATATATATATATATATATATATATATATATATATATATATATATATATATATATATATATATATATATATATATATATATATATATATATATATATATATATATATATATATATATATATATATATATATATATATATATATATATATATATATATATATATATATATATATATATATATATATATATATATATATATATATATATATATATATATATATATATATATATATATATATATATATATATATATATATATATATATATATATATATATATATATATATATATATATATATATATATATATATATATATATATCTTTCCAAGAAAGATCACGAGAAAAAGATACGCCAAGAATATTAAGAACAGATGAAGGTTTGAGTTGTGTGTTTTCGAAGAAGACATCATAGTAGTGTGTAAATTGTGTCTAGTGGAGATGGAGAAACAAAGTTTTTGAGGCATTGAAAGCAATCATGTTTTCTCTGCCTCAATTTGAAATAACTAACCTCTGAAAGATCAGAGGTTAGTTGCTCCAAGGCTACCCTTGTCGAGTCTATCAACTGTTGTTTTGGGAGATGTCTTCCAAACTGGAAGGAGTAATGAAGGGTGGAGTCATCAGCATAGGAGTGAATAGGAGATGAGGTAATAGAGAGAATGTCATTAATTAAAAGCAGAAAAAGTGTTGGGGATAGGATAGAACCCTGAGGAACAACACTATTAATAGATTTAAAGGAAAAACGGTGGCCGTCTACAACAGCTGATATAGAAAAACCGGAATGGAAATTAGAGAAAAGGATAGATACCGAAAGAGGGAAATTTAGAAATCATAGCTTTGTGCCAGACTCTTTCAAAGGCTTTTTAAATACCTAGCGCGACAGCAAAGGATTCACCGAAATGCCGAAGGGCAGAGGACCAAGAGTCAGAGAGAAAGGAAAGAAGATCACCAGTAGAATAAAGCCATAATGGCGATCAAAGATAAGATTAGAAGAATTGAGATATTACCAAATCTTCCTGATAAGGATAGATTCGAAAACTTTACAGAGAACGGAAGTCAAAGAATAAAGTCACAGAAAACTTAACCTCGGAGAAGCCAAAAGTTTTTTTTTTCCAATAACAGCGTCTCATCCACCTCTCCGTCATTACCACATGGAAGTTGGGGTGGAATTTACGTTGTTTCTTTTCATTATCTCTCCAGTCAATATACTTATCTCCAGTATTTTTTATCTACCGTATTGTGACGTTATTCTTCTATTTTTCTATCGCTGTTGCATTGGACACTGTTCTTCTCAATTCACAGGTCGAAAACTTCCTCCATTGATGAGAACTGGTGGAACTTACCCTTTACATAGATTCCAACACCAGAACTAACCAGGAAATCTGAAGCACACATTTCTTTTATGTTTCCCACTTCCTTTCACTTATATACTTTAAACTGCTTGTGCCGGGTAAGGTCGGCCTTTAATTTTGAATAACGGCTTGGTTTTATTTCTTATCATGTATAAGATGGCCTCTGTTTAATTTTCAACAGAGACGTTTCATATATATATATATATATATATATATATATATATATATATATATATATATATATATATATATATATATATATATATATATATATATATATATATATATATATATATATATATATATATAATGTTAATGACGTCAGCAAAGAATAAATATAACCTAATCATATTAAAAGAAGAAAAATGAAAAGTAAACCTGAAGATTTATTGCCAAATATTTAATTTAAATAAAAAGTAGAGAAAACACTTTTCATTTTAAAAAACAAGCAAACATAATTACTTACTTCTCAAACTCTTTCCATTGTTTTGTTTCATTTTTATAAACTTAAATAAATTGATTTTATATTTAACGCATCGTAAATAAATAGTTTTGTTTATTCAGCAAATTAAAACATTAACATTTCGTTGCTATACTTAACGAATCGTTGGGACAAGTGGCCAAAAAAAATGTAATAGAAAAATTTTCAGTAGAGAAAAGGCATGTTAAGCATAAGAAAGTCGCTTCACCGATTTATTTTCTAATTAGAAAATAACTGAAAAAAATTTCGTTGGGACATATTTGACACTTGCCCCAACGATTCGTTAGGACAATTTTTGCAGTATATAGGTACTCGTATTTAAACCATTAATGAACTACTCTATATAGATTAGTTTCAAAGTATATCCAGTAA
>SEYY01002921.1:0-2500 GCA_009176605.1 Armadillidium nasatum | reverse complement strand
AAGAAGTAGACTATGTACGAAATCAAGATCTACGGATAAATTTAAGAAAAGATATACAGCGAATTGGTATCAGGAGGTGTTTCAAGTAGATAAGGTAAAAGAATTTCCTCGGAATTGTTTAAAATTATATTGTCTTAAAGATTTAAATGGAGAAACTGAAAGGTGGATTTTATAAGCAGGAGGGACAGAAAGTAAACTTCGATATATTCTCCCAAGAAAGACTTATATTACCTTCTGTAGATGGAAGTGTATGGCTCCATTTGCACATAGTGTATTGAGTGCCGCTAATGCCACGACTGAGGCACTGACACCTACATTCCATTTATTAGAGAACTATGTAGACGCAAGAAAAGTTAAATTAGCTCCTCAGAAACATTTAGAGATTGAGGAATTTCATTTGGAGACTACCGCAAACTATCCTGTAAGAAGAATTGAGGCTGAATTTTTAATTTCACTCAAGGATTGTCAAATATTAGTATATCGAACAGTTAAAGGTAGTCTGCCAAAGAAAGTAATAATTGTAATTGTAGAGCATGACTCGTATTCGGGAATTATTAAAAAGTCTCCATTATTCAAGTTTACACATTTTGACTTTGAGTCATCAGCTTACACTTAAACGCCAACAATATGATGTAAGTTATGAAATGTTATAGAATGGAGAGTATTCATTAAGTTCACGGCTTTTTTTTTAATTTCTAATACTGTTACTTGTTGTGATAAGGGGACAGGTATTGATCTGGAATCATATTTTGAAAATAGTAATTTATATTCTTTTGATCTTACACCCAATCTTTCATGGTGTAATTCTTATCATTTCAACATTATAAGAAAAGAAACACTGGGTTCAAGTTTAACTTTTGGCAAAGCATTGACCTCACCTATTTCAGTCTTTATATATCGAACATTCTCAACTTATCGATATTAACAGTGTAAGAAATATAATCCTGAATAACTGAATTACTATAATATATTATATATTATATATATATATATATATATATATATATATAATATATATATATATATATATATATATATATATATATATATATATATATATATATATATATATATATATATATATATATATTTTATTGTACTGAAAAAAAATTTTATTTCTTTTACATTTAATAACTTATATTGTACAATTCTTAATTTTTTAAATTTCCTTATTTTTACTGTCTAATTTTTCTTCTTCCTGACAGAGAACTGCATACAGAGCGTCTTCCATCTCCGTTGGTTTATCTCCTAAAGTAGTTCCATCGTACCTCGTTTTAGCGGGTGGACTCGAGTACTCATTGAAAAAGGTTGAAACCAACCCTGAACCAGCTAGTTCGGTATCATCGTACCAGGTACCATCGCTCCATTGAGAATGCGGAGACGCTGGTTACGGAGTCCATGTCCACCCAGATTTCTGGAAAGAAAACATTTTTGGATAAATATTTTGAACCTAGATATTTTTGGTCAAATACGCACCTCCTTAAGATTTGTTTTAAGAAGGTAATTACTCTAAATAAGTATTTACAAAAATTAAATAAAATTAAATTTGAGATATTATATTAATTTTAATTATTAAAAATTCATGAAAAGAAAGAAAATTTTCATTTCTGCTGAATATATTTTTTCAGTTTCAGATTATTACCGAAAAGCTATATAACTTTCCTATGTTGTTCTTAAATCAAATGAAAATGAAAGCCGAGTCTAAATTTTTTGAGTAAATGTTTGCAGTTGTCAGCTTGCTAAGCCTCTCAAAATTATAATTGGAAGTGACATAGATCTATCCCTTTAGCAATGATTGTACAAAAGGCAAAAAGATTTCTCTAAAACTCTAAAACGTGTAACTAAAAACCAAAATGTACGAATAAATATTAAAAATATAATACATGTATTCCAATAGCGAGTAAGAGATTTCTTAATTTAGGCAAATCTAAACGAACTATTTTATTTTAGGTGTAAGTTTATTTTCACTTGGGAAACTGCTTTTTCATCAAATGGCCCACAAATAGTTCTATGTTTTTCTTATCCCTGTAACGTAAAAAGCAACAATTTTAAGCATATAATTTCTCTTGTTTCATTAGGAAATTTTTAACATGATAGGTATTATTTTGAAAATATAATGACTAAGTAAGGTAGAAATTTTTATATTTTAACTTTTATTTTCAATTCTCTAATTTGCGCATCGTAATCTAAATATATTATTTAGCTCGATAGATTATTGATTACCCATATATTGTCTATAGATTCTAGATCATATATTATCTTACATTTTAAAGTCTGCTAAAACTCTTTCAGACTATTTTCATACAGAAATTTAATGTCTGTTATTGGACCCGAACCAGCAACCAGCAAGACTTACCATTTTAAAGGTTGCAGGTTCGAGTCCAAAGCAGACATTAATTTTTTGTATCATATATTATCTATGGATTATTCACTCATTTATGGTTTGAATGGTCGTTATACCTTTGTTTATCATTTCGAAAACCATTTTAAGAACCATAAA
>SEYY01002920.1:12500-38852 GCA_009176605.1 Armadillidium nasatum | reverse complement strand
TACCTTTCTCTTGGAGGTTATAGCGACCTAAATTCTTCAAAAGTTCGTCAACTATTGTTCGCACGTATCTCCAAATGGCTATCCATTGAATCATAAAGGAACAAGGACAGACATCTAAAGACAGCGTCACCACCTCCTGGAACTTCAATTTGTTCAAAACCCAGGGGTATAAACTCAACGGATGTCGGATTAAATTCAGTTAATTCCCCATGTGATGGTATTGTCACCGGAGATCGAGACAAGGCATCTGCAACCGTATTGGATTTACCCACAATATGTCTGATTTCAAAATCATATTCATTAAGCTCTTCCCAGGTACGCGCAACCCTCCCATCTACCATACTCATGTTTTGAAGGTAGATCAAAGGTTGGTGGTCAGTATATATTACGAATTTAACACCTTTTAGGAATGCTTTTAAAGATTTTACTGCCCACCGTAAAGCGGTGAGCTCTTTATCGATAGTACTGTAATTTTTCTGTGGTCCACTGAACGTTGTGGATATATAAGCAATGGGTTTATGTATATTATTTTGTTTTTGCGACAAACAGGCACCAGCACCAATGTTTGAAGCATCTACATACAATTCCAGAGGTGAAGCCTCTGGGGAATAATCAGGGAATCCTAACAAAGTGGGATTTACTAAGGCTTCCTTCAAGGTATCAAAAGCGTGTTGACAAGAATCCGTCCAGGTGACTGTCTTACCACCTGTTTGAGAAGACAAAGGTTTAGCTATCTGAGAACAATTCGGGATATGGCGTCTATAAAAATTCACCATACCCAGGAATTGTCTTAGCTGTTTAACAGTAGTGGGAACAGGAAATTCTAATGCACCTTGAAGATTTTTATCCAAGGGTTTTATTCCTTCAGCTGATATCTGATGACCCAAAAATTCTACCTCTGTCCGACATAGTCGTGTTTTCTTGGGTTTCAAGCTTATATCCGTTGGACCCTAAAGCGATGAGTACTTTCTCTAATGTTGTTATATGGTCATCGAAAGTCGCGCCTAGAATGATAATATCATCTAGATACACCATTACTTTATTCCATGGTAATCCAGCCAGCGCAATCATCATTCCGCGCTGAAATGTGGCTGGTCCATTTTTTACGCCAAAAGGCATTTTCATGTACTCATATTGCCCGAACGGAGTTGAGAATGCTGTCTTCTCAATACTATCAGGATCCATTGCGATCTGATAGTATCCTTTAATAAGGTCGATGGTGGAAAATAAGGAGTTCCCATGCATGTTATAAATCATGTCAATTAGATTGGGCAACGGGAAGGAATCTCCTTTCGTCACACTGTTAAGCTTCCTATAATCGATACACAAGCCTCAGAGAACCGTCGGGTTTGCGAACGGGAACTACAGGAGCCGAATAAGGTGATTTACTTGGTCGAATAATTCCACCTTCCAATAAGTCGGTGCATTCTTTTTCGATTTCTTGAGCCAGAGGCCCTTGGAACCGTCGGACAGGGATTCTAACTGGTTTATCTGTTTCCAATTCTATTGTATGAGTGATGTTTTGTGCCAAACCGACATCATTGTCACCCGTACTTAAAACATGTGGGTATTTTAATAAAAGAGTAACTAGTATGTTCTTTTGTTCAGTGGACAACGACAGAGTATTTAATTCAAATTCATGCATTAACTTTTCTGCATTCCAGTAATTTTCGGATTCTATTGGAGTTAACTCTGGTGTTCCCTGATGGATGCTAATATTATTCTCCCTAACATTAATTTCTGAAATATTGCCTATTATGGTATCCTTCCTAACATACTGTTCTTGATCTGAAGGATTAAGAACAGCTATCAATACCTCTCTTAACCCGATTTCTATTATTCCAGAGATAAATTGAAGTTTCGGATGACGTATACCTGTAAATTCAACCATTCGATTAGTTAGGTTATTTCTAAAAAATTTAGGTATGGTTACAGCAATCACTTTACAGATATGAGGAGGTATTATTGTGAATTCTGGAACAAGGCAGTTATAGAAAGGAATAGCAAAGCTAATGTCTTTCCCTACGCTAGTTAGGTTATCCTTATCCCTAAACAATAATTCTCGCCGGGTGAGATCAGGTAATAAATTATTATCTTTAAGTGCAACTGCCCCTAAAATTACGTTATGGGTCATTAATTCTAATGGAACTATGAAAAACTTTATAGGTTTAGTGGTGAAGCCACTATCAAAAACTATACTAGTTTCTATATAAAACTTAATTGGAAATTTCCGATTATGCCCAAATCCACGTATAGCGGTAACTTCTGTAGATGGTTTGGGTTCTATGTTTTTTAATGTAGGCAAGACACCTTCAGTTAATAAGCTAACTCCCGCCCCAGTGTCTATCATGCAGTCTAAGTAACTTTTCCCTGCATCGAATGAAACATAAACAATCAGCGGTTCAACGTCAGCTTGACAAAGATTTAAATTACAAACAATTTCAGGGTTGTCAGTTTCGTAAGTTGGGTAATCACGTCTACGTCCATTGTCTAAGTCATAGTCATTTTCCTCAGGAGCTTCCAGGTCATTTACCATCCCCACAGTGTGCCCCTTCACTGCGGAGTTGGGAAGTTTTCCGGATCCCCAGGACAATTCCCTTCTACATGGGACTCACCACACATGGTACAGTCATTAACGTACCTTGTCTTGGGTTTAGTCCCACTGGCTGTCCAAGGATCGTTGGTCAAAGTCCTAGAGGAGTTTTCAAAAGTGCGGCTATTATTTCGATTTCGTTGTGGTAAAGGAGTCATTTGTCTAGGGGGACTGTCTGTTCGATTCCGATTATCAGCGAGAATATCTCCATCAACCGAATTCCGATTCCCTCGACCTTGATTCCTTGAAGGACAATTCATCCCCAGATGTTTACCCGTACAGAAAGGACATTTCATGGTTGGTCTATCATCTGTTCTTGTTTCTCTAGGTATATTCCTGCAATCGCTTCTTATGTGGCCTTTGATTTTACAATAGCTACAAACGCCATGTGCTTTGTAACATTCATCTATTATATGTCCCATACGTCCGCAATAAGTACAATTTTTACTTCTTTGTTGTTGGTTGGGACCTCTCTGTGGTTCACTATTATTAAGACGCTTTAGAGGTGGTGTTTCTCTAGGAGGATTCTTATATACGACCCGTTTTGGTGGTGATCTTTTCAACACTTCACTCCAAGAAGTAGTTTGTGGTGTGATTTCGTCTATTTGAATGATCTCAACCTCCTGCCCTGGTGTTCTGAACTGAGACGAGGTTTGTATCTCTGGTGTTTCTATATTTTCTATTGCTCTTAACTCCCGATCATACGAGTCAGCTAATAATACTAGTTTATCCCAAGGGACTTTCGTCTGGGTACACATTTCATTCTGTATTATAAATTCTCTCAGCTTGGATTGTACGGTAGCTGGTAAACTAAGTATGAAGGCTGTGCGAAGGGATTCGTGTTCTCTCATGTTCACTCCAGGAAAAGCCTGTCCAGCCAACTGTTCAAGTCTTAATGCGAACAAGTTAACATCTTCCCCAGTCTGACGTTTGGCAGAATGATAAGCTTTCAGCTTATTCTCATTCCGTTTCTTTTCTTCTTGCTGGTACCATCTCAATAAGATCTCTTTAACATTTCTATATTCTGTTTCTGTTTTAATAATTACTGTATATAATTTTAGAAATTTACCAGATAGGTATTTTTCTAACAATCTAACCCATTGGGCAGGACTCTGAGGATATTTCTTCTGGCAATATTCTTCAAAATATTCAAGGAATGTTTGTAAATTGTCTTCCTTCTCATAACTAAATATCTTAGGCTCAATTAATTTAGGTTTCTGTGAATTGTTTATCATGATCGTCAACAATGATACAGCCTGAGTCAATAAAGATAACTGCTGCTGTATTAAATCAAACTGATTTGGGGATAGACCACTTTGTGCCTGTGCAACAGGAGGTATCCATGGGTTTGTTCGATATATTCCACTACATGTAGCAGTCACTGGTGTTGTAGGGGTCTGAGTATATACCATTGTTGTTATTGGTATTGTAAATATATTTCCAGTGGTGATGCTAGTATTAGTATTCCTACTACTTTCAAAGGGTGATAGGAACTCATTAACTGAGGTAGTCGGATTTTGACTTGTAACTATTGGAACTATTGGAGATACATTCTCCGCAAGAGTAACTAAGTCGGTCACTACCTCCTCTTTAGCTGTTGTGGTAATCACCCCATTGTTTGTCAGAGTAAGGGTGGCCGTCTTCGCCACTTCCATTTGTCTAGTTAAATTTTCCATTTGTATTGCCAAATTTCCCACTATGCTTTTAACTGCATTTGCGGATATCATATTCTCTGCACTTTGTGTGACAGTGACCAACTGGTCCCCTTCATCACGTTGACCATTCTCAATTAAGGCGAGATAATCATCTAGGCCAATATCTGCAGTAGCCATATTGCTCTTCTAAGTGTTTTATTTTTTCAAAAAGTAGTTTTCCTCTTTCCACAAGAAAAACAGAACTTCTTAGATCTATAGAGATATATCTATATATCCAAGGCCTGCCTTCCTATTTGGAAAGTCTATTAAGAATTTTCCAATCCTCCTGAAGATTTCACAATCACCTGCACAGTAACTGCAATATACAAGAGATTAATCAAATAACAAAACAGTATATACACATGTACCAGGTAATCACCCAATACACAAGCATATACCGCCCAACATAAAAATAATTGAGATGATAAACAATACAATTGCGTTAGTATTCAATTCCAAGATAGAGATATCTACCTGTAGGTGTCGAAAGTAAAACGAAGGTATCGTGACACTATCTCATTCACTCCTCAACACATCAAACAGGTCCCTGTTCGGGCGCCAATTTTTGTGTATGTAAGGGGAAGTCAGGGAATGTGGGGATCTGAATTATAGGCAGTGTCAATGTGTTGGTATGCAATGGCGCCCAAATTTCCCTCCAATCACCTAACCCCGATACAAATTAAATTAGTACTTACACTTTGATGGCGTGGAGATGTTTTCACTCCTTTGGCTATTCAATAGTTAAGCAAGAACTTCATCAATTCTTCCAATCCCGTCTGACGTAGTAGCGAACTTGACGATTCACCATATCACAACACCCCCACTTGGTTCATTTGTAACAAACACACTAAGGTCTTCACACACAGGTAAGTGAACACACCAATAATGATTATATGATTTATTACAACTTTAATAACCCACCCTATAATAAGTTCTATTAACTTGTAAAAATCTTTATTTTACATACATACTATAATTTATTCTAACAATAAAGGTGTATATAATGTAAAAACAAAAAGTTCCGCCAGTTCTTAAGGAAATGACTGGACAATTTATGGAGTGAGTCCCAACTGAAAGAAGAACCGTCACCTGGAATGAAGTGGTTAGTAAGGTGTGTAAAGAGTTTTACCTAAATTTTTAATAATCTTAACTTTTATGTGTAAGGATCACTTTCAATCCTTTTTGCTTTGTAGGCTTCTAATTTATTTTCAAATCGTCTATATGATCACTCTCATCTATGTTCTCCAATACTTTGATATAGAAGTAAATGTGTGAAAACTCCAAAATGAAACTAACAAATAAAACCCTATAAAAAGAACAAACATAACAAAAATAAAATTTTACACTTTTTATTATTATTATATAATTATTATTATATATATATATTACTTCAATTACCACATTATTTTAATTTTCTCTTTACCTTATAAGTGGAGAATGTCTCCTAAGGGTTATAAGAACGTTCCTTTGTATGGAAGGTGTCCTATCACAAGTTTCACACTGTTAAAATAAATATATTAAATAATTATTAAGCTTTACGATTTGTTTAATTTATAATCTCAAAACTTTGTCTTTCATGTTCGGTATTATAAGTACTTTTAAGGATAATTACCCTTGTGGTTACAAAATTTTAATTTTGTTTAAGTTTTTCTGTTCCTCCGGTACTGCTTCTTTTTTATAACTCTCCAAAATTTTCAGTCTTAGTTTTATTTTTTAATTCCTTATATATACCTAAAAATACACTGATTTTATAAGTTATAATATTCTTAATACTTGGAATTCTTTCATTAACTAATATTAACAATACAAGCTCTTAGATTTGACTGAAAAAAAGAAAAAATAGTTTAATATCCCTAACCTAACACTAATAATTACAGGAAAAGTCTCTCTAATAATTCGATTTGACCAGTGGGATTGAGACTCTTCCGGGCCTCAACTCCACTACGGTCAACACTCCCTTTATACCGGCCCCGGCCCCGGCCAAATTCCAACCCCGGTCGGTTCCTAGTAGTAAATGATAATAAGCAAATAATGTTACAAATGGATATTAGATCCCTTGGGTGAAGTCATATTCTGGTCAATTTTTATCCTCCCTTAGGAGGAATCTATTTTTTTTTAGGGGAACTGTCAACTTCCAATCCTTAGTGGTGTTAAGACAATCTTCGACTGATTCTCTTAAAAAAACACAAAATAACAATTAACACATTCTTCCAAATTCATCCTGTCTATCTGTCTTTTAATTTTTTTTTTTTTTTTTTTTTTTTTTTTTTTTTTTTAAGTATAATTATTCATTATTCAATTTATTTATTAATTTAATTATTATAAATATTTTTCCAATATCAAAATTTAATTTAATTCTTCAACAACCATTAAACCAAATGTTATACTGTAGTTATTAATTATTACTAAGTTAAACCCTATTATTTAACTTTATTGATATTTTTATTTTCTTTTACTATGGTAACATTTATTCTCTTACCCAGGGTTGAGGAAAACATCAATTTTCTTTTTCTCCAATGGATTTTTTTTTTTTTTTTTTTTTTTTTTTTTTTTATAAATCCTTCATTGTCAAATTAAATATCTTGTGAAGTGGTTAATGTACACTTTTACTAAGAAACTTCATTTAAAATCTCTAGAATAGGGCCACAACTTTTATTCTATTCAAAATTTGTATCTGAGGTCAAATTTAAAAGTTGACCTTAAGTTTGACCTTTGACTTTTTGTAGGTCATTTGACTAATAAATCAATTTTCATAAGATTCTATCCAAATATTAACAAGATCATGTCCAAATTATACAGAAAGTTTCATTCTGGAATTCCAATTTGTACCAGTTACTATGAATACTTCGATATAATTGACCTTTTCATTCAGGTTACCAGTATATTGTATTAATATATATATATTATATATATATATATATATATATATATTATATATATATATATATATATATATATATATATATATATATATATATATATATATATATATTATATATATATATATATATATATATTATGTATGTATGTACGTGTGTGTGTGTGTGTGTGTGTGTCAGAAGTGCAAATTTTTAGTATTTGCATATATGTAATGCTAATTATTTATATATATATGCATATATATATATATATATATATATATATATATATATATATATATATATATATATATATATATATATATATATATATATATATATATATATATATATATATATAATCATTGTAGGTCTGAAGTTGAACAAGAAGATGAAGTTGATTCGGATTTTAGTATTGATGAAAATGATGAGCCTGTTTCAGATGTTGATGAAGAAAAAGACAAAAAGAAAAGAGGGCGTTTAATAACAAAAGCATATAAGGTATTGACATTTTAAACTCTTTTAATAGTCTAAATGCAAATTTGTGCATTTGGTTACTGCTTTCAGGTCTTTTGCTCATAAATTAATTATACATTGATATTGGTTTCAGAGGTTAATCATCAATGAATATCAAATGTAAAATGGGAAGTATTTCTTTTACCTAATCAATAGAACCAATATCTGCAGTGTAGGTGCTGGAGACTTTGATATCTAAATCTTAAAGATAATAAATCTTCTGGTTTCTGCCCTTTTTGATTTTAGTCTATTTTATGTAAATTTTTTAATTGATTTTTTTTTTTAAATCTCAGATTCACATAGTTTGTAGGTAAGAGTTTTAAAAAAAATGTAGATACTATTTTGTAGTATTTGGTGATTATTAATTATTTGGAGGGAAAAGAAGCCCACCACATCTGCAGATAATACCTAGAGACCTCTCATACAGGTGATTTGGATTAGGTACATGGGGGGGGTGAGGATGGGAAATCTCAGGAGGAGGAGTTCTGTTTTAATATTTGAGGAATTATCTCGAGCATGTTGATGTGGTGGTCATTATGTTAAATCTTTTATGATTATAGTTTTTGGTGGTGACCTTATATCCATCTGGTACGTGCAATTTGAGTTTCAGTTGTAGGATATATCAAATATGTTTGAGATAGATGCTTGAATGTGCCTTAGTGTTTTGTTTGATGGGGGAAAAAATTTTATTTGTTTAATAAAATGTTAATGAAATAGAGGGCTGGGGATGTGAGTATGAATCTTAGTTGGTGTCTTGTTTAGTTTTGGGAAACATTGTGGTTGAGGTGGTTGGTTTTAGTGTGTTGAAGAAAAATTTTTTACATAACCAGTCTAGGTGGTCTCTTGATAGGAGAATTTTTATTTAATTTATTTATTTATTTATTTATTTTGTTTCTTGATGTTGGTCATGCCTTTAGAATTTGAGAGTGCCCTAATCACATTATTCACATTAACCACCAATAGTAAGAGAGCAAAAATATAAGTTGATTGCATTTAAGAGATTAAAAGAGTTGCTAACATTAGTAATTAATGGTATTAGTATTAGAATCACTGAAATTATTGCAAGTTACTAGGAATTTTAGGAAGTTTTTACTGACAGAAGTGATCATCTTTTTTTAAGATAAGTATTGTTCTAACGTTAAACTTTTACCATTTTAAATTTGGTATATATTTTCTTGGGGGGTTCAATTAAACCACTAGTCAGGGTTTCCCTCTTTTTTTTTTTTTTTGTCTTAATCACAGTTTTAATATTTTAATAGTTTTAATTTTTTAATACTTTTTGTTAATGTTAGTTATTTTGTGTATGTGTGTGTCTCTGAATGCCAGTTTGAGTGATTGTGGGGTTTGGCATAGACAGGGGATTTCTATTACTTTGCTAATGTTCATAGTGTCTTTCGCATCTGTTGAACATTACCTCATTAACTTCCATCCTAACCTTTTGCTTATGTTTGAGACCCAGCTGGAAAGGGATTCTTTCTCTAGTAATCTTTATGTCTCTAACTACAACTTTTTTCAGTTTTCAACTAAATGATGGAGTTTCTGCCTATATTAACATTAACACTCCTGTGACACGTCTCATAAATCTTGAATCTCTTAATTTAGATGTTTTATGGCTTAAAATCTGTCTTCCTACTACTACAATTATCTTGTGTTTCTGCTACTGCTCCCCTAATGGAACAGATTTTCCAGTTTTTTTTCAATATTTTACTATTTCTCACGAGACTGTTACTTCTTCTCATCCAAATGCTGAAGTCTTCTATTTTGGGGGATTTCAACGTACACCACACTGAGTGGTTGGGTTCCTCTCATACTGATACAGGTGGGAAGGAGGCCAAATCATTCAGCATTCTTAACGATCTGGAGCAGTTGATTAGGGAACCCACACACATTCCAGATCGTCCTAACCAATTCTTGAATACACTTGATTTATGCTTCACCACTACTCCTTCTAGATATAAATACACCATTTTCCCTCCTATTGGTAACTCTGACCATAATCTTATAGCTCTTAATTATAATGCTTTCTCTCCAACAGCTCCACCATGCCCTAAACGTACTTTCTGGCACTTTAATCGGGCTAATTGGGGGGCTATCTCAGGCGACGCTTCTGTCTCTGCTGAAAAGGTAGGGGCTGTGATCCTTGATGGGATGGGCAGATTCATTCCATCTTCAACTAAATCTTTTTCTCCTCAAAATCCATGATTCAATGGCAACTGTTCTCTTGCCCATCGGGTGAGAGACAATGCTTATTGCGAATTGAAAAACTCTCCTCCTATCACTCTTGCCAATTTTCATTCAACTCAGAATTGCTGCAGGGATGTTCTTCGAAAGGATTAAGCGTACTTTCACAAAATGGAATTTCACTGACTTCCATGGCTCTCCTACTGATAAAAATTTCTGGCCTCTAATAACTTCTGTAAAATCTGCCTTTCCTCCTCTTATTCACTCTAATGGTTCTGTAGCTAATACTCCTTCTGAAAAGGCTAATCTCTTCGGCCTCCTTTTCTCATCTAATTCCACCCTGCTCGATTCTAGCATCCCTCCTCCTACTCCTCATCTCAGGTATCCCATGTCTCTACTTGTAATTACTCATGATAGGGTGCATGGGATCCTGAAATCTATGAATAATAAAAATATAATACAATTATAATGTTAGACTATAATTCCGTGTTGAATTTGACTTATATGTATTTTAAAATATTCATATATCAATCCCAACGCTGTGCCACCAATTTAAAGAATTTTCTGTGATGGTATCTTTTCTTTAATGTATTTACGTCGTCAACCAGATAATAATATGAAGGTAAATAATAATTGGATAGAATATCACATTAATTCTTTGTTTTTAATGAAAGAATACATAAATAATTTAAGGTAGCGTAGTTCGTGACCGAGGACTCTTCGGAGATGTTCCTTGAATTCAACAACCTTTATAATTGTAGAGGATCTTTATTTGGTAGGTTATCTTGAGGAATTCATATGGTCGTTTATATTTCTTCTGTAGTATATTTCTTTTACCTCCACCTTTATGGCTAGAGAATTTTATTTACCTCCACCTTTATGGCAAGAGATTTAACTTTCGATATTTCTTCTTCTTCTTGACCATATCTTCTATAGATCTTTCATCTCGATGAATCCTCTCGTAGATTGTTCTTTTCTATAATGAATCCTCAGATTTATTGATTGTCATATGAATTTCTTGGCTATTTATGTTCGTAGATGTTAAGTCCTCTACGATCAAAATTAATAACTTAAAAATTATTTTACAATCTAAAAAAGCTAACAAAATTATAAATTTTAAAGCTCCATTTTATGAATGCAAATAAATATATTTTCATTCATAAAATTAGATCTATCACACGTACATTTTTAAGAAAGACAAAAGAAAGTTCATTTCTATATAGAAATAGAACTTTACATGCCTCCCTTCCAAAAATATATCTTGTGTCCAAAGATATTACAAGTAATCGTCTTAAATTTTGGCTAAGTACTTTTCTTCTTCAGATGAGCTTGAGAGAAGATACATAACATAATATATAACCATTAAATATATAAAAAGGAATAAGTATTTTCTGCATGCATATCACATGTTTCTGCATGTTTCATCCAGAACACCCAAAAATAATCAAGAGAACTAGTTATTGATCCAAAACCATTCTCCGGCCCCTGAGTACAATAGTGATGGAGCTCCCACTATTGTAGTCACCACAGAACGTGAGCAACTGTGAGCAGTTTCACAATGGCGCCCCCAAGGTGGCATAGCCATTGAACCAAAGTTCGCGTGAAAACTTTTCTGCGGAGCCATCCCATGATGAACCAGGTTTTCAAGCTGTTCCATCAAAAATAAAATCTCTTAAGAGAACTTCATGGCGTGTTCTCTCATCACGACGAATGCAGCCTATACCAGTAGATAAATCCTGATGAAAATATAACGATAGAATAAACATCAGTGTCCCTCTCTCAGTATCAAATTTAGAAGAAATTTACTAGGTGTTTCTAATCTTTCTGGTTGTTTGATCCTTTCAGGTTGTTTTGATTCTCATTGGTTGTTTATATCCTTCTTGGTTGTTTCTATCTTTTCAAGTTGTTTCTATCCCTCTGGTTGTTTCTGTCCATCATCATTGTTTCCTATCTCATCTGTTGGCTGTTGGTTGTTTTCATCCCATTTGTTGGTTGTTTTCGTCTCATCTGTTGGTTGGGATCCTGAAATCTATGAATAATAAAAATATAATACAATAATAATGTTAGACTATAATTCCGTGTTGAATTTGACTTATATGTATATGAAGTTAAACTTCTTATTGAATAAAGAAATGAGGAAAGTTAGATGGCTAGTCATTAATGTTGATGTGTCCAATAACTAATTTATGCTAATAAAGAGATTTCTGGGGTGTCCTGTGTAGAGCTGGTTGCATATTATGAGCTGTACTTACTTTTCTAAAGATAAGGTGTCTATGTGTAATTGTGTTTGTTCAGTCTTCAAAAGGTGTGTCTGTGTGCTAAGTAGTTAAAAAAAATGTTATTCACAAAGTTATTGAGATTTGGTAAAAAATTTCTTTGCATTTCTGTATATATATATATAATATATATATATATATATATATTATATATATATATATATATATATATATATATATATATATATATATATATATATATATATATATATATATATAATATATATATTAATATATATAATAAAAATATTATATATATTATAATATTAATATAATAATATAATATATATAATATTATAATTATATAATATATATATATATATATATATAATATATATATATATATATATATATATATATATATATATATATATATATATATATATATATATAATATATATATATATATTATATATATATATAAAAAAAAAAAAAAAAAAAAAAAAAAAAAAAAAAAAAAAAAAAAAAAAAAAAAAAAAAAAATATAAATATATAATATATATATATATATATATAATATAATATTATATATATAATATTTTTATACAATACACATATCCCGCATGATGCAGGGTGGAGTCAGTTGCAGAAATTTGAAATTCTGCAATCGTACATATATATATATATATATTGGGGGAGGGAAGAAGCGCTCCCGAGGCGATGAGATTATCTCCATTGGGTGTATGGGATCTCATCCTGGTGCCTAATGGTACACTCCTTTTCGCGCTCAATTACACTTTCTTCTACATGGAGTTGGATCTCCTTTTAAACAATAAAATTGCATACACATATCCTTTAAAAAAAAAATAATAATAATTAAGGTGTTGACATCAGTAGCCTCGAAGAATCCTAGAGTGGCGGATTCCAAAGATAGCTCCTCACCACCCCTTCCCCAATTACCACTTGGGAGTTGGTGGCCTCCGGTGATGTGGTTGGTGTCACCAAGAATTTGCAACTGGCTGTTCCAGATTCATAATTTTTTTTTTTTTTTTTTTCCATTTATTCTAATTAATTTCTGCAACATTCACAGTCTTAAATCCAATTTCCACTCTGTTTAACATCATCTTTTCTTCTAGACCGAAACTCAGATGTTTGAGCTTTCTGATAGCAAGCCCTATTTTTGTTTCCTCCCACTATCTCTATCCATAATTTTCAACCATAGGCATATGTTTCGCGTATGTGCGCAACGATGTTGTTTGTTCTCATGTGTGTAATTTTCAACCTTGTGGCCTAGTCTCTTTAGTCATTGTACTACTAAATTCATTTACTCAGTTTATCTATCTCCTAATTCGACTGACTATCATAAATTATTCGATTATCTTAACTCCAAAATAGAGCACATTCTCTCTTCTCCTCTTTAATCTGAAATCATCATATTAGGTGATTTCAATGTTCATCACCTCCAATGACTTACTTCTAGTTCTCATGATACAGCTAGTGAACGTGCCTTCCATTTCGCTATCCAAAATGACCTTGAGCAGTTAGTGTAGCTCCCTTTTCATATCCCTGATCGCCTTGGAGATAAACCCAACATTCTAGACCATTTTCTAATTTCTAATCCTTCTCCATATACTGTTAAACTCTTTCCTCCTCTGGGTTCCTTCGATCACCTTATCTCTGTATCTTCTTCTGTCTCCAAGTCTTCCACAGGAAAGACACCCTTTTATTGAAAGGAAACGTTTGTGGCATTTTGGTTCCAAAAGCTGGTCTAATTTTTAGTAGGAGGGGTCCCTCAGAGTGTGCAGAATGCATTACCGTGGTGAATCTCTCTGGCAGGGAGACGAACATTCCATTTTCTCCCTTCTACTAACTCTAACAAACCTTAGTTTAGCTCTGCTTGTTCTCGTGCAATCCACTGCAGGGATGCAGCCTTCAGGGATTACTGTTTTCTTCAAACTCTAGAAACTTATGCAACTTATATTTCATTGCGTAATCGTGCAAAATCTATCCTCTGTAACACTAAAAACTTTTCTCTGTAGAAAATGCTATAATTTTTCTGGTTCCTCTTCCTCACGTTCTTTCTGGTAGTTTGCAATAAAAATGTCACCTCTAATTGCTTCTTCCTCTTTCTGACGGCACAACTGCTGTGTTACCTTCTAAAAGCTGAACTCTTCGCTCAAGCTTTTGCCTGTAATTCAACCTTAGACGATTCCGGAACTATTCCTCCCCCTTCAACTCATTTATGCCTAAAATGATAATTTCTTCAAAAGATGTCATTTCTGCTCTCACTTAGCTTGATTGTAAGAAGGCGTACGGTCCCGATGGTATTCCTCCCGTGGTTCTCAAAACTTGTGCTTCCGAGCTTGCACCCTGCCTTGGTAAAACTATTTCTCTCAACTTCAACCTTCCCTTCTTGCTGGAAACGTGCGCTCATTCAACCTTTGCCGAAGAAGAGAAATCCTCTCAGCCCTCCAGCTATCGTCCCATTTCTTTGACCTGTGTTCTCTCTAACTTTTTGGAATCTGTTCTAAACAGGAAGATTTGGAAACGTCTCAATTCTTCTAATCTTATCTCTGATCGCAAGTATGGCTTTCGTAAGAACCGCTCTACTGGTGATCTTCTTTCCCTTCTTTCTGACTCTTGGTCCTTCACTCTTCGGCATTTCGATGAATGCTTTGCTGTTGTGCTGGACATTTTGAAAGCCTTCGATATATATATATATATATATATATATATATATATATATATATATATATATATATATATATATATATATATATATATATATATATATATATATATATATATATATATATAATGTCAAAAAATATAAAAATATTATATCCTTGTTCCTACCACTTTGTTAGTCAACAGTGATTATTAAGTTTTAATAATCGTGTGTATTGATTAATTATTTTTTCAAATTTTTTTTAAAGGTTAGCTTTACTGCAATTAGTAATTTAAAAATTTTTAAATTTTATATTTTGTAATAGGTGAGAAGAAAGGAATTCGGAAATCAACTCAGTTAAAGTCTCAAGAAACAGAACGACGTCGGCGTGAGAGATTGGAAGTTGAACGAAAAAGATCAATGAGAAAGAAAAGGAGAAGGAAAGAGGAAAAGTTGACTCAAGAAGAACTTTTGGAAGAAGCCAAATTGACAGAGATGGATAATATAAAGTCCTTAGGTAACGGGAGTTCTATTTTTCATATTTATCTTATTAAATACATTTTTGTTTTATCAGGATGTTATTACAAACTTTTGTAAGATGGAAAACAAAACTGTTAAATGTGGTTCTCACACTTATTTTCTCTTATTGTTCCCTGCTTACCAATGTTTATTACCATCTTACCCTCTTTACTTCCTTTCCACTTTTTAAATCCTTTAAACTATATCAGATAAGGTGCTAATGTATATATATTGAAAAAAATCAGTAAATATTGTGATTTCGGGTATCAGTATATAAAAAATTTTTAAGTATTGGTATTGGTAAAAAACGACAGATAACAAAATCTTGCAGAAAGAAAATTAATAATTTCTGCAGAAGATAGCTGCTCTTGATTGAATTTCGTCATATATATATATATATATATATATATATATATATATATATATATATATATATATATATATATATATATATATATATATATATATATATATATATATATATATATATATATATATATATATATATATATATATATACACACAGGGTGTATCATTAATATTGCGAAAAAATCCAGTATGATATTCCTTGCAGAAATGTAAGATACTTTTTGTCAATAAACCTTTAACCGAAAACGTCCCGTTTCCAAGAGACAAGGTGAGGAAACGTATGTTGGACATACCCGATTATATTCCATTGTCCGTCCCGTGCCACATCACAACCTTCAATAATAAGCAAAAATAGTATACCGTGTGAAGGGTAACCTACCTGTTATTTACTAGTTGCGTATCTCGCTTCATTTATACATAAACTAGTCCTTGTCGCGTCAAGTGCTGTGATCAAGTGGTTCTCATACTTTTAAAATGAATTACACAAATAGTGAAATGTGCGATATGCATTTTGTTTACGGTCGTGCGAACGGTAATTCATTAGCAGCCATGCGTCTCTATGAAGAAATGTACCCTAATCGTGTCATACCGCATCATACTATGTTTGCACGTCTCCATCAACGTCTTGGAGAAACAGGAAGTTTTAAAAAACTTACCAATGGAAACGGGCGCCCTCGCACAGTATCAACTCCAGATGTCGAAGAACAGGTTCTCCAAGAACTTGAGGACAGTCCTACAACAAGTACCAGAAAGATTGCTGCAACACTGCATGTAAGTCATTCGACAGTTTTCAGGGTATTGAAAAATCAACTTCTGTACCCTTATCACATCCAACGTGTGCAGGCACTTTTACCAACTGATTTTCCTGCTAGAGTAGCTTTGTGTCGATGGATGCAACAGAAAATTGCACACAACCCTCACCACTTAGCAGAAGTATTCTTCACCGATGAGGCAAATTTTTCCAGAGACGCCATATCGAACTTCCACAACAATCACATATGGGCGGATGAGAACCCACATGCAATAGTTGAAAGCCGCCATCAACACCAGTTTTCATTGAATGTTTGGGTCGGAATTGTTGGCGACCATTTGATAGGTCCATTCTTTTTACCAGCGAGGCTTACTGGAGATGTGTATCGCCACTTTCTTGAACATGACCTGCCTACACTCCTGGAAGACGTCCCATTGCAATTAAGATCGAAAATGTATTTCATGCACGACGGCGCTCCGGCTCATTTTTGTTCAGTTGCCCGTAACTATTTGAACACTGTATATCCACGCCGTTGGATAGGTAGGGGAGGTACAGAACCTTGGCCTCCACGGTCTCCAGACCTAAATGCATTGGATTTCTTCTTGTGGGGGCACCTGAAACATTTGGTTTATGGAACAACATTTGAAAGTTCCGAAGAATTAAGGGCTCGCATAATCGAATGTTGTGACACAATTCAGCACACACACGGTATATTTGAACGTGTCCGCCAATCAATGCGTCGCAGAATAGAGGCTTGTATTGCCGCTGGGGGTGCTCATTTTCAACATTTGTTATAACCTTCGTGCACCATTGCTTTGTCCTATTTCTGTTGTATATTTTCCTCTGTGTAGTAATGTATGTATTCTTATATTAAATTAATTGAATGAAATTGTTAATTACGTCTGCAAATTTACTTTCCTGTTTATTGTAACTTCATTTCTCAATAGGTTCCATCACCTTGTATCTTGGAAACGAGGTGTTTTCGGTGAAATGTTTATCTTCACATATTATCTTATATTTCTGCAAGGAATATCATACTGGATTTTTTCGCAATATTAATGATACACCCTGTATATATATATATATATATATATATATATATATATATATATATATATATATATATATATATATATATATATATATATATATATATATATATATATATATATATATATATATATATATATATATATATATATATATATATATATATATATATATATATATATATATATATATATATATATATATATATATATATATATATATATATATATATATATATATATATATATATATATATATATAATATATATATTATATATATATATATCAGGGTTGGTGATTTTTTTGATTTTTTTGATTTTTTTGATTCTTTTGATTTTTTTGATTTTTTTAAAAAATAATAAAACTGTTTTTTTTTTTTATTTTTTTTATTTTGTCATATTTTTTGATACATAATGATATAACAGATATATTAGTTCCTTCTTACTGTGTTAAAAAACTTTAAAGTAGTTTATATATTAGAAATATAACTTCCTTAATATTTGGTTCAAGATTTCATATAGGGTAATACAAGAATCTGATCTTCATTAATATAATTTATCCAATATAGAACTGTTACCAGAGTTTAGAATTCCTAATATATATTCAATCAAATCTTCAAAAAAAAATTATTGAGCTTTAATCTAATGCAATTTGAGGTTATAGACAAAAGAGAAAACAGAAAAGACAATTCCTTTTAATTTTCAACCATTTAAATTTTTATACAACATTATAAGAAAACAATATTCCTCTATATAAATTATAAAAGAAAGAAAATTAAGCACTTTTGATGCATAATCATTAATCCATAAATTAAATACATAACTTGCATATATATAATATATATATATATATATATATATATATATATATATATATATATATATATATATATATATATATATATATATATATATATATATATATATATATATATATATATATATATATATATATATATATATATATATATATATATATATATATATATATATATATATATATATATATATATATATATATATATATATATATATATATATATATATATATATATATATATATATATTTTGCAAGTTATTTATTTAATTTATGGATTAATGATTATGCATCAAAAGTGCTTAAATTTTCTTTCTTTTATAATTTATATAGAGGAATATTGTTTTCTTATAATGTTGTATAAAAATTTAAATGGTTGAAAATTAAAAGGAATTGTCTTTTCTGTTTTCTCTTTTGTCTATAACCTCAAATTGCATTAGATTAAAGCTCAATAAATTTTTTTTTGAAGATTTGATTGAATATATATTAGGAATTCTAAACTCTAACAGTTCTATATTGGATAAATTATATTAATGAAGATCAGATTCTTGTATTACCCTATATGAAATCTTGAACCAAATATTAAGGAAGTTATTTTTCTAATATATAAACTACTTTAAAGTTTTTTAACACAGTAAGAAGGAACTAATATATCTGTTATATCATTATGTATCAAAAAATATGACAAAATAAAACAAATAAAAAAAAAGTTTTTTTTTTTTTTTTTTTAAAAAAATCAAAAAAATCATGATTTTTTCATAAAAAATCAATTGATTTAATCAACTGATTAAATCAATTTGATTTAATCAATGCCAATCCTGATATATATATATATATATATATATATATATATATATATATATATATATATATATATATATATATATATATATATATATATATATATATATATATATATATATATATATATATATATATATATATATATATATATATATTATATATATATATATATGCCCGTCCGCATACACACACGGGAAATTAAAGAATTATCTTTACTTCTGTCATAACTCGTCAGGTTGAGCGTTTGTAGGCTGAAAAGTGGTACTCCTGAGATAACTGTACTCATATGTGACTGATTGTTCCAGTTTTTTCGTTGGTTTTAAAGCGTAAATATGGCCGTGCCTTTAGCAGTGTGAATCAAGGAAGACGAGAGATAGTGATATATGGTCTGAGGATGTGTCCAGGGCTAAAATTTACTGTAGACTTTGGGAAATTCGTGGGCAGTATTTTACTCGTTGGAGTGTGTGTGAGTGGATTGATATTTAAAAAAAATGGTTGGACAAACGTCAAACACGAAGGATCATCAGGATGCGCATCAACCTTTACCATTGATGAGAATATTGAATAAGCTCTACAAATATTTCTAGCCAACAAACGAATTGCTATCGATGAGGTGGCATGTTCATTGCAAATTAGTCATAGTTCTGTATACCATATCTACAACAACCTTGTATTCCATAAAGTATTTGTGAGATGGGTCCCTTGTGATCTTACTAAAGAGCGCAAATGCAATCGTGTAGATATCTCTCAGCATCTACTCGTCCGCTACAACAACGAGTTACTTGGAGTAAATAATCACCGATGAGATATGATCCATCACTTTGAGTCAGAATACAAAAGACAAGAGGATTGAGTGGAAACATCGTGGATCTACAAGAACGAAAAATTCAAAACCCAACCTTCTGCGGGAAAGTTGATGTAATAGTTTTTTGAGACTCAATTACAGGGACATTTGGACCAGCAATTTGTACCAAACTCTGAGGCCTACTGTCGAAACTAGTGTTATTGTCGCACGACAATGCACGTTCATATGCAGCCGTCAGCACCATTGAAAACATCCAAAAATTGGGTTTCAAGATGATGAAACACCCTTCCGATAGCCCAAATCTCGCTCCTTGTGATTATTACCTCTTTGAGCCACTTAAAGATGTTTTACAAAGTCGTCAATTTAAAACCAACTGTGAAGTGCAGGATTCAGTGCAAAAAAAACAAAAAATATTGAAAAGCAAGTGGATTATATTGAAAAATAATATGATTGTCAACATTTTGTTTTTTAATAAAGTACATAATCAAAGTGCGGATAATTTTTGACTTCGCATATATATATATATATATATATATATATATTATATATATATATATATATATATATATATATATATATATATATATATTATATAATATATATATATATATATATATATATATATATATATATACATAAACTAAATAGCAATTGACATAAACAAAGCCTTCGATACTGTCCCGAGACATAATCTTATCCATAAAATCTCCAATCCAACATCCCAACAAACACTAAGAAATGGCTAACCAACTTCCTATCAGGAAGAACCGCCCAAATACAACAAAACGGCCATAAATCACGTACCATCAACTTAAGAACGGAGTTCCCAAGGAGCCATACTCTCCCCCACTCTATTCAACCTGTACACAGCAGACCTCCCAAACCCAAACAACTTTCACCCGCATAATACCTCATACGCCGACGACATAACTATACCCACCACTCACAAAACCTCACCACCGCAACATCTCTCACTCAAGACTACATAACACAACTCCAAACTTGGCTAGTAGAAAACAGGATGACGGCATCCCCAAACAAATCCTCCATAACCCTTTAACAACAGACAAACACTTATCCAACACCCACCCACAAGTCCTACTAAACAACACCCCATACCCTTCAACAAAACCCCAAAGATTTCGGCCTAACATTTGACACTCGCCTCACTTTCTCCAAGCACATTCAAAATACCACATCAGCCGCAAACAGAAAACTCAACATCCTCAAAACAGTGGCCAACACAGACAACAACAACATACAAACCTCAATTGCTATCTACAAGCAATTTATACGCCCCACCATTAACTACGCCTCCCCTGTCTGGCACCCTCTGCTCTCCGACCAAAACTTAACGACACTCCAAATAACGCAAAATAAAGCCCTTCGCACCATCACCGGCTGCACACGCACAACCCCTCAACAACACCTACATAACGAAACCAAGATACTACCTATAAGGAATCACCTCGAAATGATAGGCACCCAATTTTACGCAAAAACACGTCTACCTACTCACCCATGTCACAATACTCCTACAACCTACCCCACAGAGACTAACACAGCCTCCATCGTCCACCGGCGCCTTTTACAAACAGATCCTAAATCACATACCCCCTCCTCCCCCCAATACCACAACAACCAAACATATACACACTCAACTAACACATTCATATATGATCAACAGACCTCCAAACAGCATCCTTAACGAATCCCCTCCCGAAATAAACATCGACTCCAATAACCTCCCAAGACACTTACAAATCTCACTAGCAAGATTGAGATGCGGGCACCACCCAAACCTTACAACATTACAAACAAATTCAATTTAAACCAGGCAACATCTTCCACTTGTACTAGATGCAAAATGGCCCCGGAGACCGTAAATCACTTTCTTTAACTGTCCTTCCAACTCTCGCCCCAAAATCTTCTGGGGCATCACTTCTTTGAAGGATCTCTGGACGAGACCGACTGCGGCGGGAGGCTTCATTAGCGAAGTGTGGCCGCCTCAACAAGGGGTGGTCAGGGGGTGAGAAGGTAAAAAAAAAAAGGTATATATATATATATATTATATATATATATATATATATATAATATATATATAATATATATATAATATATATATATATATATATATATATATATATATATATATATATATAATATAATATAATATATATAATATGTCGGTAATCCAATGTAGTTTTTACACCTAGTCAGGCATGTTGCATTGTTATATCTTGACATCTTTATGCAAATTGATATAATTGTGAAGAAAACAATGCAGTCAAAATAACTTCAAATCTCATACTTTAGAGCTCTAAAAATTCTTGATTTAGAGAGTTTATCGTATCTTGAAGATGTGTTCCAAATAATGTAAACAAGACCCAAGAGATTATTTTATTTCTTTAGACTCATAAAATGGTTCAAATTTTTATTATTTTTTAAGAATAAAATGAAAACATGTTTTTTTTATATATATATAAATATTTTGTAACAGTTATTTGAATAATATTTTAATATTTATACTTTTTCCTTTAAGAAAAATATGAATTAGCCGAATTGGATAAGAAGAAACCAAAGGTGGTTCGTAAAGGACCCACTGGACCATTTATCCGCTTTCAGTCTACAGTTATGCCTTTGATTGAAGAAGTACAAATAGATGAGAAAGATTCTTTTGATAAAGACGAAAACTTCTCCGCTAACAATGAACAGAACTCCCCACTTGATTCAAATGAGGTAATTTCATATTGATTGCTAAAGTATATATATATATATATATATATATATATATATATATATATATATATATATATATATATATATATATATATATATATATATATATATATATATATATATATATATATATATATATATATATATATATATATAATATTAAAGATAAAATTAAATTTGAAAATATTATCCTTCCACTATTGCGAAAGTTTGTTTAAAAAAAAATTTTTTTTTTATAAAATGGTTGTTAGCAACACACAAATGTTAGTACTTCAAACACGTGTTCCTAATTCCTCACTATTTTTTAGTATCTAATTTTCTTCTCAGTCCCCCACCGGAAATTAAATACTTAACAGCAATTATTATTATTATTATTATTATTATTATTATTATTATTATTATTATTATTACAGAAAGAAATAGATGAAAAAGAAAATAAAAGTTTACTGTCTTACAACAAATGTAATTCAAAAGGAAGAAATTTTTGTGAGCGAACTTTTATTACATTTTCTGATGAGTTGTCATTTCGCAAAATATTTAAGAAATCTAAGCCTAAAACGCAGCAAAAAAATATATGCCCCATAACTAGGTTTGTATTATATATATATATATATATATATATATATATATATATATATATATATATATATATATATATATATATATATATATATATATATATATATATATATATATATATATATATATATATATATATATATATTGCAATCTTGGTATACAATAAAAATTGAAAGAAATAATGACAGCAAATATATTGGAATACGAGAATAATAATACATACATTAAGGAAAGGGGATAAAAACACTGTATAGAGACAAAAAAATATGATAACAATAACAAAAGGTGATAAAGAAATTAACTAAAACAATAAAAAGTGGCTCAAATAATAATAATAATTATTTAACTTCTATTCATCCTGATACGGAAAAGTGTTAAGAAGAAGGTATTGTTAAGGTCCCAACACAAAATTGTTTGCAATTATAAATATTACAACCAAGCAAATGTTTGTAACCGAAGATGTTAGTTATTGTTACTCACTTTTTATGATGAATTTTTCCTGGTGATGATGCCAATCACTCTGAAATATCCAAGCGGAATGCCATACCAGATTTTATGTAAGCGAGTTTTTAGCAGTTTCAAAGTATCAATAATATGGCATTTCTATTATTGTTACTCTTTACTGGAAATTTTTTTAATTTTCAGTTTTGCAAGAGCTTTTAATTTTATTCCCAATAAATTCTTTGAAGTTGCTTAATCCAGTAGGTTTTCATAAGGGTTGTGGAGCTGCTGCTGTTCGTTTCTTTTTTTATTTATTTTTTTAAAATTAACTGGTTTCTGCTCCATTTACACATAAAAAAATCAATTATAAATTATGAAATTTATTGAATAAAAAGAAGAAAAAAAATTATGAACTATATTTTTATTCAAAATTACTAACATGGAAAATATTTTACAGTAAAGAGAATTTCAAAAAGTAAATAAATAAATAGAGCAATTAGATGTATGCACTGAGACTTTGTACTGGTCTTTATGGTTTATAGGAATATATTTGAAATTAAAACTACTCATGTTTAATGGGGTACCATCCGTCTATAAAGCATTCACAGTTTCTAAGCTGTCGGAACCAAGTTTAAAAAATAAATTCTGTTTGGTAACAATAAGTTTTGATCAGTAGCCATTTGATTTAAATAAACATTTGGACATATTGACTAGTACTTATTGTCATACTCTGTCATTTGGTTTAAATTTTTTTTTTTTTTTTTTTTTTTTTTTTTTTTTTTTTTTTCAACAAATCAGATGCATTGAAACTGTATATTCTGACTTTTTAAAATCTTTTTGTTAGTTCACTTTCTTCCATTCAACATAATTAGATTATAAAATTATGAGGTCTTTCAAAGCTCTGCATTTATTATTTCTGAAGCACTTCTACATTTGCCCAATATCTGCACTATAAAGACTAAATTTTCATGGGTAAATCTGTTTTGGTAGTTTTCCCTCAACTTATAATGCAAAACCAAGTTTCATGGTTGTCGGCTTCAGATTTGGTATCTTCAATATTAATTGATCATTTCTAAACATTTTCGCCTCCTTTTATATACGAATACGAATTTTGTCGGCAGTTGTTGTTTCTTTATCAGAAGGTCCTAACTGATTGGTCTTTGTTTCTGCCTTGAAGAGAATTAGCAATGAAGCATTTGAAGCTCTTAATGTCATATGTAGCGCTTGTAAACTAATTTATTTTAACAAGTGCAGATGTCAAACACTTCAATATATGCTTTTAACCTATTGGGAAATGTCATTTCTTTGTTCCACTGGCGCCTTATTTAGTTCGTGAGCAAATTCTATTAACCTTTAAACTTTAAAGCGGTTCTTCAAATCCCAAATATGGGAAAATACTTTTTCCTACATAGTTTATATATATCTTTATCAACAATTCTAAGGTGTTCTTTGGTCTTTATGGGAATTTTTGTGTCTTAGAGACGAATAAGGTTGAAATTCGTCTACCTTTGAGAGAGTCATGTATGATGAAAAAAAATTTTTTATGTAGGGTGTGTAAATGTTGAATGGAGCACGCTCTTCTGGTTGTCACTCCCATTTATTTATATGTACTGCAAAAAAAAAAAAAAAAAAAATCCCAAAAAATAAAAAACTACATTATTTAATGTAATATTATTTTAACATCCTTAAAAAATAAATTGTAAATTATTTAAGTTTGTTTATAAGTGTTTGGGGCTCGCTAGAACCAGTACTTGTTCCTATTAACAAAAGACTATAGCAAGTCTGTGAATGCTGTGGAATAAAATAATTATTTTTTAATTCATTTTGAGTTTTGGCATATAATATAATATATATATATATATATATATATATATATATATATATATATATATATATATATATATATATATATATATATATATATATATATATATATATATATATATATATATATATATATATATAATAAAAAAAAATTTTTTTATTTTTTTTTTTCAGATTGCCTGCTCGATATTTTGACCCTGTTACTCAGTTGCCATATGCTACACTTCAAGCTTTTCGTGTACTCCGTGAAGCATATTATCAACAGTTGGAAGATAAAGGTGATCCTCGCAACAAAGAAGTAGCCAAATGGTTATCTTGGAGAAAAGAATACAAAAAGAACCGTGTTACAGCACAATCTTTAAAACCAACTGTTACACCATTACAAACTATAACACCATCTTCAAACAGTGCCACTGTTCAACAAATCCAGCCGAACAAAAGTGCAACCACTGCAACGTCGTCACTTACATCTCAGCAGCTGATTGGAGTTATGCAGTCTCTCAATAGCTCTCTTTCAAATTTTAATGCTAATAGCAATAATTCTACTGTTACTTCAGTGGCTGCTGTTGCTCATATTTTGCGTACCTCAGGTATTGGCACATCAGCTTTACTAAATCATGCTAATAATCAGCAAGTTAATGTTGTTAGTTCAACTTCGAATATCCCTCGTGTTAATGCTGCTGTAACTCCAAATTTAGTACTCAGTTCTCAAGGTAGTACTTTAACTGGGGTCCAAGCTGGTGGTACTGTTCAACTTGTTCAAGCCTTAGGTAGTCGAAGTTCGAGTGTAGCTGCAGGTGGAAGTTCTTTGGTTCATCGTACTACTCCCCATATGGTGGTAGTAAGCTCAGCAGGACAAGGTAGTGGAGGAATTCATCTCGTGGGGTGTTCATCAGGAACGACAATAAACAGTAACATAACAAATTTAA